>JAJPUD010001090.1:212173-247985 GCA_023553655.1 Myrmecobius fasciatus | reverse complement strand
TATAAGTATCATCCTTCCATGTAGGAATGTAAACAGAAAAACCTTATTAAGTCCCTTATGATATCCTTTTCCTGATTACCTCCTTATGCTTCTCCTGAGTCCTGTACTTAAAAACAACATTTTCTATTCAGCTTTAGTCTTTTCATCATGAATGTTTGAAAGTTCTCTCTTTCATTGATCATCTACCTTTTCCCCTGAAGAATTATACTGTTTTGCTGGATAGGTGATTCTTGGTTATAATCCTAGCTCCACTGTTCTCTGTAATATTATATTCCAAGTCTTCTAGCCCTTTAATGCAGAAGCTGCTAAATCTTGTGTTATCCTGACTATGGCTCCACTATACGTGAACTGTTTCTTTCCAGATGCTTGAAATATCTTCTCCTCGACCTGGGAGTTGTCATTTTGAGATCTCATTCAGGAGGTAATTGGTGGATTCTTTCAACATCTATTTTACCCTCTGGTTCTAGAATATCAGGACAGTTTTCCTTGATAATTTCTTGAAAGATGATGTCCAGGCTCTTTTTTTTTTTTTTTGATCGTGACTTTCAGGTAGACCAATAATTTTTAAATTATCTCTCCTGGATCTACTGTCCAATGAGATATTTCACATTTTTTTTCAATTTTTTTCATTCTTTAGCTTTTGTTTTATTGTTTCTTCATTTATCATAGTCATCAGTTTCCCTTTGTTCAGTTCTAATTTTCAAGGAATTATTTTCCTCAGTGAGCTTTTGTATCTCCTCTCCCATTGGACCAATTTTGCCGACACTCTAAAATTTGCTTAGAGTCATTATTTAAAGGAACTTAGAGAGATTTGGGGGAGAGCTCAGTGAGTCCCTGCCTTTTACTCCAACATCTTGGCTCCAACTGGCCAGACAATTTTAAGTTTATCAATGTCTACTGGAGTTTTCTTCAATGTAAGGAGTGGATGACAAAAACAAGGCAGTAAAATAGAGATCAAGAATAAGTTATGACAGAAGTCAGACTTGCAGATTACCCAAAAGCCTATATATAGCCTAGCCATCATGAACACTTTCTCTAAGAATATATCCACATATCAAAACACAAGATCAAAATGGGGAGAAACCCAGAATAGAAATGAGATACAGACTAGACCTAATTTTTTTTCATTAGTCTGGATTAGGAAAGTTCCTCTACTGATCTAAGTTCATACTTTCTCCACAACTTAAGAGTGTTAGAAAATTGTCCTAAAACACTCAGAACTTGAGTGACTTATCCAAGGTCACATGCCCAATATGTGTCAGAGCTAGGCCTCTGAATCCAAGCCTTCTCTATCCATCATATTATGCCATCTCTCAAAGAGAGAGAAAATAAAAAGGAAAAAATATAATTAAAATCATTCCATACTGACCTATTAAATGTGGTACCTGGGGTACCCTCCTCACATGTGGGAACCCCAGAACAGCTGTCCCACATTCAAGGTATTCTGTGGATCCACACAGACTTAAAATGCTATCTCATGAGCCTCCATCAATGGGTTTGCTTTTTCTATCCGTCAGAAAAGACAATTGGTTCAAATCAGAGGAATTTAATTAAATAGAATACAAATAATGATGATAGAATGATGAAATAAGATTTCAATAAAAAATTCTCCCTTCAGAGCACAATCTGTCTGAAATATGCACCCTCAGTATACAGAGTGATCATGCATAAGGATCACACATGAGAAATACTTACGGAAGAGTACCTCATACTAAAGAGAGCTCAATACTCCCAGTGTTTCCTAGTGGTATTATTGCATTGTTCTCATTGGGTATATAATCCCAGATAGCCGTGGTATCACTGCTGGTCCTGTTCTTTATTGGGCAAAGAACACTTGAAGAGCTTGTTACTTCACTGGGGTGGTTCCATCTTTGCTGGGCCTGTTCCTTGCTGGTCACATTGACCCACTGAGCTTTGCTAGGGTCTTGGTGGTCTCATGGGCTTCTGTTGGTCTTGTAGTCTTTTCTGATATGGTGATCTTCACAGGGTCAATTCCATTATTTTAGTTTTAGTATTCTGGGAGATAGTAGCTAAACCTACTCTCTGATCAAGGCAGGGTGGCAACTGTCACTTTATCTCATCTAGTCAATAAAAGCTAGGCAGAGTATTTCCAGGTTGAAAATGGGTCTTCCTTTTTCAACTTCTATGTGTAGCCAGAGTTCAGGTTCTTCTGTTAAAGATAACTATCTGAATTAGGGTTGAGGCAATCTGTCATACTTCCAAGATCTTCTCCTGCTCAAGGATAAATGAATTTGAATCAGAACAAAAGGTAGGCTATACAGAATTCCTGTCGTCATTATGCATATGTCAGCAGCAAAGCCACGGTGCTTTGCCAGTGAAAACCTCTAGTCTTCCTATATTATCCCTCCAAGTGAAGTACCTGCAAATTACCAAGGTATATAACTGCCCCTCAGGTAACTAAACTACACATCATCAGTCAAAATTGATAAGATAATCTCCAGCTACACAGTGCAATGCACAAGCAGATATTTACTACATGGCACTGATTATAAGACTGTATGCAGGTAGCATTAGTGCCTTATAGGTGAATATAATACATGGCGTGTAATCATCAGCATACACAATATAGAGAGAGAACTCAGGACACAAAAGTCTACTTGGAACAAAGCACACACAACAGAGTTTCATCCAATGACTACATATATAGATCACATACAGAAAATACAACAGGGACCACAGTAGTCATAATGCATAACCAAGTATAAAAGCAATGATGGAATACCCTCTGGTGAGAGTCCCAAACTTTCATTTGCACCTGTGATTGCCTAGTTCAGCTCCCTGCAGTCTCAGATCTTGGCGATGTAACTCTGAACAAGTCATTTAGTGCTCTATATTTACTAAGACTGAAAATTACAGAGAAAGTACCAACCTACATTGGGAGGAGATGCTTTGCCAGGGAGCTCTCAATAAAAGCAAAATCACAGATCCAGTCCCCGGATATCATATATAGGTTTTACTCTTTCTAGGAGTGTAACTGTATCATCAGATTTGCATTGACAGAACATCATCAACATTTGCCTTCTCTGGCTGATAGGAGATATGAACTCATAGTTGGCTAGTGATGTTGCAACAATAACTTCCAACTTGGCACTGATCAAAATATATGTCAGTGAATTTGTTGTTTATTCAAATTTTAAATTTGGCTTCAAATACATAATCTTTCAGCTTCTCAGTGACAGCCTGCTTTAAAAGCCAAGAAATTCAGTTTGTGTATAGGATAACAAGCCTGGCTGGCTTAAGTCCTCTACTGGCAAAGAAGATATTTTGTAGCTACTCTTCATATAATATTTTAAATAAATGACTTTGCTAAGAGAGTTAACTGTCTACTTACTGATTGCTAATGGAAATCACGCTGGTGAGGGGTCCTGAGATAAAGAACTAAATAGATAACTCACAGGCTACCCCCCAGAATCCTAAGAATAGTCATCGCCCCTTGAGCACCATCCTATAAAACCAGAGAATGCTAAATCAGTGAGGTAGCTCAGAAGGGAGCTCTATTAAAAACAGAGAGAGAAAATGAGAGGATTAATGAAATAAATAGACATTTTTTTAAAGTAAAAATAAATCAAGAAGGAAATAAAACTAAATAAACACAAAATAGAAAATCTTCAAAATTGGAGAATATAGAAAATAAAAATCATCAGAATAGAACTGGTTCTTTGAATTCCTTAAACTTTTATTAAATTAGACCCCCCCAAAAAAAGAGAGAAAGGAAAATCATATTACCCAAAGGAAAAAATGAGACAAATTCACAGCAAAAAGAAAAAAAAAACATTTTCAGGACCTACAATGTATAATTATGTGCTCAACAAAACTGAGAATTAAAAGTAAATGTAGGATTAGCTAAAAAGAAAACGCACTTTACTAAAAAAATTGATTATGCTCAGAACTTTATACCTCAGTCTACCTTAACATTTTTTTAACTTACAGCTTGGTAACCGGGAAGGAATCTTGGGGAGGGAAGTTGATCTTCAAGGTAGCCTCTTGGGGAAAATTGTCCTTTAAGAGTACTCAGGTGCATTCCAATAGACTTGTGATGGAGAGAGTCATCTGCATCCAGAAAGAGAGATATGGGGACTGAGTGTGGATCACAACATACCTTTTGTTGTTGTTTGCTTGCATTTTGTTTTCTTCCTCATTTTTTCCCCTTTTTGATTGGTTTTTCTTGTGTACAATGATAATTGTGGAAATACATATAGAAGAATCGCACATGTTTAACCTATATTGGATTACTTGCTGTCTAGGGGAGGGGAGAGGGAGAAGGGAGAGAGAAAAAATTTGGAACACAAGGTTTTGCAGGAGTGAATGTTGAAAACTATCTTTGCATATATTTTGAAAATAAAAAGCTATTATTAAAATAAATAAAAAGTTATTATTAAAAAAGTGTAGTCAGGTAAGATTTTCCACCTAGTGACTTCTCTGCTGAAAAGGTGCAATAAGATCAAACACTCCCTGCCTCAGACCCAGTCTTTTCCCAGGTGAAGGTTAGTCCCATACTGTTGGGGAAGTCAAACTTTACTTGTTTGTCTTAGTGCCCTATTTATGTTTTTAAGTATAACTATTTAACGGTATTTGACAATAGTAAACCTGGGAATCAGAATAAGGGATTAAGATCATTGGAAAAATTTTCTTTTCTTCTTGAAGGGCTCCAGGGTTCTAGAGGGGCAGACACTACTGACATTCCTTCAGGGAAATACTAAAACATGGAGACACTCCTTAGAGAATTTGTCCACTTCCAATCCAGGAAGTTGACATGATAATAAACAGAGAAACAACCTATTTAAAAAAGGAAGTGAAGAAGCACCATATCATAAGAAACCATTATTGTCAAGTGACAAGGCTGGCAGTCAAAAATAACTATATCTAGTAAACCAGTATTCTTCCCAATCAGAAAAGGGAATCAAATCCCAATCAAAAAGGGAAAACCAAAATTATTAGTCTATATAAGAATTTCAAAGGATTCCAAGAAACCTAAAATTTGACCTAAAAAAGGAGACTTTGATTTGTGTACACAGAATTTTTTTAAGGAACTTTGTTAGCAAGTATTTTTGTAGGTATGTCTTCTCATTTTATCTAGTTCTGAAAGTCAAAATAGCCTTTTGCTGGGGTCTTTCAGCCCAAGAAGAAGAAGTAAAAAACTTGAGAGAGAATCTCACTCTCTTTCTCTCTACCTAACTCTGGTCAAGTCAGGAAGGTAGACAAGCAAAACACAGATAAGAGAGACAGGGCTTTTCCCCAATCTACAGAAATTTATAGCATAATAAACAAATAAGAGACTAAAATGTAAGTTCTCTACTGTGGATTTCAAATCACAGTTTGAATGTTTTTATAAATGCAAAATGTTTCGGTGAGTTTTAACTCTGTAGAATTTGTTTTAAAGAAAAATGAGAAAAGAACTGAAAGTTACAAGGAAACAACACAGATCTCATCACTTTTTGCTTGGAAAATGACAGATTTATTGTATTAGTACAAGGGGAAGCTCATTTCATGATTAGAAAAAAGGGAACTTAAACTAGTTTGAAGGCAGTATCAATGAAATTCCAAAGTGAAAAAAAAAATAGGTTGCAGCTTGCATTTTGAATATCAACAGCACTTAGAACTGCTGATTATTAACTATTGGCTAGTTCATAGAAGAGAGAAAAGTTTGTGTAAAACAAGAACAACTAAAAAGTAAATAAGTTTCATTAGAACATTTAATTAGATACTTGGGGGAGTTTTACAAATTAAAACTGTGTACAAATCAAATTAGAAAGAAATTTTTTAATTGTTCTGTTTTGAAATTAGAAATTTTAGGGGCAGCTAGGTGGTGCAGTGGATGGAGCACCAGCCCTCAATCAGGAGGACCTGAATTCAAATCTGAATTCAGACACTTAATACTTCCTAGCCATGTGACCCTGACTAAGTCAGTTAACCAAAAATTGCCTCAGTAAAAAATAATAACAAATAAAACTCAAAAAAAGAAATTAAAAAATTTACAGTAAATTATATTAAGATTCCCTAATTCATATGTGGATATTAATTGGAGTAGGTTTAGAACAACTTGTCAACAAGAGAATGAGAGCCCTATCAATTTTATGAATAGATTATATAGAATATGGAGGTGGGATCTGGGGCTGAATCCACTCAAACTACATGACTGAAATTATTGATTCTACTTTTGCCAATCAATTTCTGCATTGAATTAAGTGATACATCTGTTTTCTGCCTTAGATGGAGTGACAGGGTATAGAAAAATTTAGCAGCATCCCCAAAGATGGAGATGAGAGAAAGAACAAAGGAAAGGAAAAATCTAAACCTTTACCTTCACCTCACTTTACAGAAGAGTTATACCCCTAAGAGGTCTTCCTCCCTACTCTACAATGACCCCACAGATTAAAGAAGGGAAAGTCAATTTGAGCTAAATATCAAAGCCAGTTTACAATTTGGATTTTTAAGAACTGTCTTGTTTGTTGCTCATGAAAAGAAAATTATTCAAGGGAGCAAGTTGAATATAAATAAAATTCAATTTGAAAAAATTTATTCTATGAATAATATAATAGAACTTAATTGTTTGGATAAATAAGAAGTCACCAAAAGGTATTTGAATAAACAATGTGTTTCTAAGCTTTTTTACCTAAAGGCAACAGTATTAGAATTAACCAAGGTTACCTAGGAACAAAATGTGTTGTCAAATTACAAAGCAGAAATTCAGTGGAATGAAAATGAGTTTTGCAGATAGTCTGGGATATGAAAAAGAAGAAGCAGATAAGAATATAAAAGGAAAACAAGAAAGATCCTCTTTTAAAGGACTTTAATATATATAAAGGGTAACAAAGAAAGTTTGAGTAAGCAGAGCTTGAAAGTAAAAGGGGTTTAGAGTTTTGAAGAGAGATTTGAGGGAGGTTTTTGATTTCTTGAGGTTAGGACAAAAAACCATGGGGCTATTCTTTATCATATGGAAACTATAGTAATATATTTGTAACATAGCATTATTTCATGATAACATAACTAAATTCTGTTCTTCAAAAGGACCATTAGAAGAGTATTTTTTGCTCTTATAAACAGAGTAGTGAACCCTATAATATGAAGTACTAGAAGTATGTAAGCCTTTGGAAAATTTGACATTTTGATCTTATGATTATAAATTCATATTTGATATGGTAAAGGTTTAACATGAAACAACATTATAATGTGGTTTGGCATTAAGCTAAAATGCTGAAAGAGCACAGATTGAGGAAAATATAAAGTTAAAAAACCTGGGCTCTATAAGTTTGTTGATTGGTGTGATTTTAGGCAAGTAGCTAAGATGACAGGAAAAGATAATTACGAATGTTAGAGGGGATGTGGGAAAACTGGGACACTAATATATAGTTGGGGGAGTTGTGAACTGATCCAACGATTCTGGATAGCAATATGAAACTGTGCCCAACAGGTTATCAAACTGTGCACACCCTTTGATCCAGCAGTGTCTCTACTTGGTCTGTATCCCAAAGATATCTTAAAGGAGGGAAGGGGACCCACATGTGCAAAAAATGTTTGTGGCAGCCCTTGCCACTACTGCAAAAAGGGCTGCTACAAACAATTGGAGAAACAATTTGGAGAATGGCTGAATAAGTTATGGTATATGAATGTTATAGAATATTATTGTTCTATAAGAAACGACGATCAGGATGATTTCGGAGAGGCCTGGAGAGACTTACATGAACTGATGCTAAGTGAAGTGAGTAGAACCAAGAAAATATTGTACACGATGACAGCAAGATTATATGATGATCAATTCTGATGCACGTGGCTCTTTTCAATTCAATAATGAGTTGATTCAGGACAGTTCCAATAGTCTTGTGATAGAGAGAGCCATCTGCACCCAGAGAGAGGACTGTGGGGACTAAGTGTGGAGCACAACATAGGATTCTTACTTTATTTATTGCTGTTTGTTTACATTTTGTTTTCTTTCTCATTTTTTCCTTTTTGATCTGATTTTTCTTGTGTAGCATGATAATTGTGTAAATATGTATAGAAGAACAGCATATGTTTAACATACATTGGATTACTTGTTGTCTAGGAGAGGGTGGAGGGGAAGGAAGGGAGAAAAAAAATCTGGAACACAAGATTTTGCAAGGGTGAATGTTGAAAATTATCTATGTATGTATTGAAAATAAAAAGCTTTAATTAAAAAAAAAGACTTTAGAAAAGTGACCTCATCTCTGCTTACCTCAGTTTACTAATCTGTACAAGGGATAAAAATAACATACTTCCCAGAGTTATTGCAGGGATCACAAGATTATGAAGGTGTTTTTTTGCTTTTTTTTTCCATTTCATTTCATTTTTTCAGTTTTAATATTATTTCATTTTGCCAAATACATGCAAAGACAGTTTTCAACATTTACTTTTGCAAAACATTGTGATCTAAATTATTCTCCCTCTCTTCCCTCCTTGCTCCTCCCCAAGGCAACAAACAATCTGATATAGGTAAACATGTGCATTTTTTCTAAGCATATTTTCATATTCATCATGCTGTGCAAAAATATCAGATCAAAAGGGGGGAAAACACAAGAAAGGAAAAAAAAGCACACAAACAACAACAAAAAAGGCAAAAACACTGTGCTTTGATCTACATTTAGTCTCCATAGTTGATTATGAAGTTTTTAAACACAAAGCCTGGCATATGCTAAGCACTATATAAATGTTAATTATTATTCCTTTAACTGAATGCTATACTGGGCAGTGAGTATTAGATGCGATTACAATAAAACACTAAAGATGATGAGATGAATGATTTTCTACGTAAAATAATGAGGAAATGCATTGTTTCGTGTTTTGGATTTGTGGAATTGTGAGTGTTATTACTGTGTTTCTAAATTTCCTTATATTATAAATTCTGGGAAATATTAAGAAATATATTATATTAAGAAATAAAATTCTACCACTGAAGAATTTCACTTCTTTTGACTTGGATATCATGAAATTGTTAAAAGATATGATCAAAATGTTAAAAACCTCTCAAGTATTTAATTGGACATGTTTTAAATGGAAAGAATAATAATTACTGTGTTGAAATAAAAGAATGTTGAGTGATTTTTTGGTAGGCATGATAACTTTTATGGTTAACTAACTTACTGCAATAACATGAGAGTACTAATAACTATATTCAGCCCCAGCTATGCTTAGTTAAACTTTGCTGATAGTGTTCTGAGTTCTGAATTCAGATACAATTGTCTGCAAGATCATTAAGTCAGTAACCCACCTTTCAAGGGAAATGCCATTATCTGCTCAAGGGAGTTCAGCCTGAGAACCACTGTAGGTAGATTTTGTTCCTGGGAAAGACTGAAGGGATGATTTTGGCGTGGACTATGCTAGTGTCCTCTTGACTCAGTTTTCCCATTGTGCAATTTCCTTCCAAAGAGGAATGTTTCCTACCTGGTTAATCCTAAACCTGACAGTGATTACCTGTGAATGCAGTGGTCCTCAAAGTATCTTAGAATGACATGAGAATAATTAGACAAAGATGAAGAAGTTTATGGGACAAAGATATAAATCTATTAATTAGTAAGGTTAAAATTAGAAACATCTTCTGTTTGGTTAAAAGAAAAAGAATTTTCTTACAATCAGTTCTCTTAGAAGAGAGTAACTTGTAACCCATTTTGTATTATCTCCAATTATACTTAAGTTCATGATTTAATTTGGTATTAAAACTGTGGGCAAAAGAGTCCTAACTGTAGACAACTTGTTTGAGATATACATTGCTCTTGGTATACAATCTGAAATTAAGTACTTAACACATCTTATCTCAATCTCATCTGTTATCATTAAAATTAAATAAGCATCTTTTGTGCAAATCCATTTATGTAGCCAGTGAACCAGTGAAGTAAAGTCATCTACTTGCAAAAAGTGTCAATAGCTGTGTGTTCATGTTCAGGATTAGATCCCCAAAGTATCTCATACATCTAAGAGGTAATTATCCAAAAGAAAATTTGAGAAAGAAACTAAATCACATGATGATGCATGTAAAATGTAAATGATTCTAATAGGATATATAAGCCTTGAACATTTTCCAATAAGAAGTTCTAAAAACTGGGTTAAATACTTTATATATAAAACTGCACTGTTTACCCACTGCACAAACCAGGCACTTTCTGTTTTTTTTTTTTCTTAAACACTCAAAAAGTCAAAAGCTTTAAAATTTTTCAGAGTTCTGTCTTCTGTGGTACGTTAAAATGTTTAGTTTTTTATTTCTCAGTTGTTATTTTAATTTCTTAACTGTAACAACATAAGAATTTGCTAACTTACATCTCAGAGCAATTGTAAGTAGTAAAACTGAAGTTTTAGCCCCCTTTTATGAGCTTAAATTCAAAATAAAGAATAAAATAAAGGAATATCAGCCTTAAAAAGTTAAATGATGTACCAAGATAAGATCTAAATGGGTTCATGATCTGGATATAAAGAGTGATACTATAAGTAAATTAGAGGAATGTAATATAGTTTACCTCTCAGACCTATGGAGATGGAATAAATTTATGTCCAAAGAAGAACTGGAACTCTTAATTGAAAACCAGATAGATAACTTTGACTATATTAAATTAAAAAGTTTTTGTACAAACAAAATCAATGCAGACAAGATTAGGAGGGAAGCAATAAATTGGGAAATCATCCTTACCTTTAAGGGTTCTGATAAAGGTCTCATCTCTAAAATATATAGAGAATTGCCTCATATTTATAAAAATTCAAGCCATTCTCCAATCAATAAATGGTCAAAGGATATGAACAGACAATTTTCAGAGGATGAAATTAAAACTATTTATAGTCATATGAAAAGGTGCTCCAAATCACTATTGATCAGAGAAATGCAAATCAAGACAACCCTGAGGTACCACTACACACCTGTCAGATTGGCTAAAATGACAGGAAAAGTTAATGATGAATGTTGGAGGGGATGTGGGAGGGCTGGGACACTGGCATTGTTGGTGGAGCTATGAATGGATACAGCCATTTTGGAGAACAATTTGGAGCTATGCTCAAAAAGTTATCAAACTGTGCATACCCTTTGACCCAGCAGCATTTCTATTGGGCTTATATCCCAAAGAAATCATAAAGGAAGGAAAAGGCCCCACATGTGCAAGAATGTTTGTGGCAGCCCTTTTTGTAGTGGCTAGAAACTGGAAATTGAATAGATGCCCTTCAATTGGAGAATGGCTGAATAAATTATGGTATATGAATATTATGGAATATTATTGTTCTGTAAGAAATGACCAGCAAGATGATTTCAGAGAGGCCTGGAGAGACTTACATGAACTGATGCTGAGTGAAATGAGCAGAACCAGGAGATCATTATACACGGCAACAACAGTACTATATGAAGATCAATTCTGATGGACATGGCTCTCTTCAACAATGATATGTTTCAAACCACCTCCAGTTGTTCACTGAAGAAAGCCATATACACCCAGAGAGAGGGATGTGAAATGTGGACCACGACATAACATTCTCATACTCCTTGATTGATGTTTGCTTACATTGTGTTTCCTTTATCTGATATATCGTTTGTGTAGATAAGATTTTTCTTGCACAACAATGATAAGTTTGGAAATATGTATACATATATTCGATTTGCCAATATTTTAACATAATTAACATGTAGTGGATATCCTGCCATCTAGGGGAGGGGTGGGGAGTTGGGGGGAAAAATTTGTAACAGAAAGCTATGTAAGGGTTATTGTTGAAGAATTACCCACACATATGTTATGCAAATAAAATAAAAAAATAATTTAAAAAAAATAAAAATTCTTCTCCTAAACCTCTCTGACATACTGGCAATATTTTTAAAGCTATTGCCTAGAACTTCTTATGGGGAGCCACATAATAAATGCAAATGCTGTAACTGGACAAGGGAAAACATTGTTTTGAGTATGTTTTAGTAAAAGTAAATGATGCCATCAAAAAAAAAAAGTTAAATGATGATCAAGTCAATTCCAATTTAGAATAGCACTCTTAACTTTAGCTTATTTTTAATTTGATTAATAGCAAATCTCTAACCAGAAGAGCTCTTTTTGAGTAAAATCTTCCAATTCTTTCTAAGATTTTTTTCAGACTGCTATTGGAAGTGTCTAGATCTGCTACAGGCTTTACTTAGATAAAGGGAGAAACAGCGAGGGGTATATAAAATTTAAATTCTCTGAAGTTTCAAGTAATCTATGGATTCCTGATTTGATATTCTTCTTAAAGATCTGTTGTTAATGGAATTGGAGCTATAAAGTATGAGCTGGTTTTTACCACAAAAACTAGTTATAGAAAAAGTAAAATTTACAAAGTCATACTAAATTGTATAGAGTCTTGTAATTGGCAGATTTCAACAGAATCGCCTAGAAATTTCTGCAAGTGACTGAACTAATCTATGATGGGAAACCCCTTTAGAGTTACCCTAAGAATTC
Source organism: Myrmecobius fasciatus (assembly GCA_023553655.1). Taxonomy (NCBI): domain Eukaryota; kingdom Metazoa; phylum Chordata; class Mammalia; order Dasyuromorphia; family Myrmecobiidae; genus Myrmecobius; species Myrmecobius fasciatus. The sequence continues at coordinate 235,560 of JAJPUD010001090.1, read as the reverse complement.
TATTCCAGAATGTCCAAGAGAACATACATGTTTCCAGAAAACATGTGACTACATGAGACACTTGGGAACCAAAATAAAGCGGACATTGAGTGAGAGGGGTATAAGGAGATTTGATGTTAGTTAATATTGATGAGCATTATTATATTACTGTGGCTTTTTCTTTCAGTCTATATATTTGCTGAATTTTCTTAGTTACCTTGATGACACGCAAATCCTCCCTCTAAAATTAATCCATTTAAATATTTTTAGACATTATTACTTGTGCTTTTAGATATTTTAGCTTGTGCTATGATTAATCAATCTGGTTCTTACACTAATCAATCAGTAGACATTGTGACAAGACTACATACGATCCAACAGAAATGCAAGTACATCCCTCAGGTGAGATCTGATGGAATCCCACCTCTTGATTCACTTGGCCACAGGGAAGCAGCATGCTAGCCACCTTTGGTAAACCCTTGGTAAATGGGAACTTATTGCCCTCTGTTTTATAATCACTCTTTGATTTCACATTAATTGTTGTGTTAAGCCTATTCTGAAGTTATATCAGAAAAAATGTGATGTCATTATATACTATTAATCACACTATGTTAAAATCACAATAAAAGTTAAAAATTTCTAGAGTTGGCTTAAAGTGATTTAAGAGAGACTACATGTCTCTCATTGATAAAAGGGAGGAAACTGAAAAAATCAGATTGATTCAGTGTCATTTTACTTCATTCTATTTACAATCCATTGATTTTGTCCTGTTAACTGCCTATATCATGATTCTTTGTCTCTAAACTTAATTGAGAAATTTAGCTGGCCTATAATGAGTTAAGTTTAGAAATCCAGTTCTCCTGTTAATCTTCCTTTCTATTCTTGTGTCAAGGAAATATGTTACCCTTAAAAGAGTAGATGGACAACTGGGAGTCCTTCCAAGTTATCCTCCAAAGATGTCTGGTTTGTTATCCAAAGATATCTGGTTTACTTTCTCTGACTTTACAGATGCAGCTGGACTCAAACTATGAGCATTTCTAAGTCACAGGAGGGAAAGGGGATTGTTGCTAGCCTTCATTCCCAATTTCCATTCAATCCTATTTTATTCTTTCTATGATGTCAGCCTTCTTATTTTCGGTACTCAACAAAACTATAAAAAAGTGCCATTAGCCCCCATAAGTGAGTTATAGCTTTGCTGGGAAAGCTGAAATCCTACTTACTGGTAAATTCAAACTTTACTAATAAATTGAATATGCTCAGAACTTTGTGCCTCAGTCTATCTTAATTTTCTGTTAATAATATGACTATAAGATATGCACCATAAGACCTCCAAAGGCTGTTGGATATCGAGATTGGTGCTCAGATTCGAGATTAGGGATGGATATAAATCTGGAAAAAGTCTGTATAGAAAAACTGAACAAATGGGAGCTGATTACCAAATAAGTTAATGTGGCACGGAGGTTTTTATCCAGGGGTCCATGCAGATAGATTTAAGAGGGTCTGTGAAGTCAGGGGAAAAATTATTTTCACTGAGTTCTAACTAAAAATTGGCATTTCATTCAATTTTTAATGGTTAACCCAAAAAACTCCTGTATCCTGAGAAGAGGTTTATAGACTTTTCCAGGTTGCCAAAGAAATCAATAAGGCAAAAAAAGGAGTAGAAGGGAAGAGGGTACAAGACAGATCCTTAGAGGATACACTCACAGTTAGTAGTTATAACTAGAATAAACATCCAGCAAAGGAGATCAATAGTGGTGTTGATGGCAGTCTTGATCCTGCCACTCTGTTCATTCAGGATCCATGCTGGGAGGAAATGTATGTTAGTAAGTCACTTAACAGCTAAAAAGAGCAAAAGAGGTTTACTTGACCATAACATAGCAAGACTATGCAACAAGGATACAATAGCACTGAGCTTCTACACATGGTCCCTTTTACCTTCATATGGAAAAAAGCATCTGGTTCATATTCATTCAATAAACATTTAATAAACACCCACTGGGTTCCAGGCACATCTAAACACTGGGAACATAAAAAGAAGCCTAAGACAGTACCTTCCCTCAAAGAACTTACAATCTAATAAAGGAAAGATACACAAATATATGTAAACCAAGCTATATACAGTATAAAAAGGAAATAATGAAAAGAGGGAAAGCATTGCAATTAAAAGGGGTTAGGGAAGGCTTCCTATAGCAGGTGGGATTTTAATCAAATTAAAGGAAGCCAGCAAGGTCAGTAGTTAGAATGGAAGAGGGAAAGCATCCCAAGTATGGGGAACAGCTCGATAAAATGCCCAGAGCCAAGAGCGTCTTGCTCGGGAAGAGTCAGAAGGCCAGTACCATGGGACTGAAAAGTATACATTGAAGAATAAGATGACTAGAAAGGTAGAAGTTGGGTAGAATATAATGACTCCTGTGGTTTTTAGACACAAACCAAGTTAGAGCAGCTCCAGATCGACATGGATGAAACTCATGCCCCTGGGTGAGCAAGAAGTTGTGTCAAGGAAGATAAGAGCCAATCTGGTCCTAGCAACAGTTTTGTCACATTTGAGAAAATAATCCCTGTTACAAGAAAAGGGGGAATCCCAGTAGATAATGATCCTTTCATGTACCACCATCAGAGAAGCAAGGTCCTGAAGATCTCCTAGAGTGGTGGTATCAAATTCAGAATAGAAACAGGGGCCACTAATCAGTACATAAGGATCTCCATAGGCTTTATTGATCTAGTTTTAAAATGTAATAGGATCTGTGGTTCACTGCATTTTTATTTATTTTGTTAAAAATTTCCCAATTAAATATCCAAATTTCATATGCAAAAACCGCCCATTCTTATCAGTTTAGTCTTCCTGGAGACTGGATGCTAGAAACCTTACTAAGGAGAACCCCTCTCCTTACTAAGGTGGCACTGATTTGTCAAAGATATGGTTTCTGGAAAGTTGGACATATGACCTGGACAGTCAGGTGTATGATGATGTAGCCACTGATTAGGAGGAGCAGGCCTTTTGATCTGAGAGGGTCGAGTATCATTTTGCCAGTTGGGAAAAATCTAAGGGTCACTTGGATTAATAGAGTGCTCCAAACGTCACAAGGAAGACAGCTGAACAGGATTAGCTGATTGTCCTTAGGGAGATATTATGGTCTTATGCCCAGCACAATATGGCATCACTACTGTAACATCCATATCAGCAAATCCTTGACCTTTTTGACTCTTATAATGGCTAACAGATGATGTCTCTGATGGATATTGACATTGTTATACACTACTACATTGATAGCATAATAGTGACTGGGCCAAATGAAGCTATGGGGGCAGATAAGTAGTAATGAGTAATTACATATAATAATAATGTAGTAGGAGACAGCAACAAAATTCCCTCATGGTCCTGACTCCAAAGTGGAAAAGCTTTGATTGTCTAGTTGTGTGCTCTCCAGGCCCCACAACACTTGGTCAGACCCATGGCCATTGTCCAGGAATTAGTAACAGATTTTTTTTCTGTCCCAGTTGTCAAGGCTCTCTCATATGGCAACCATGTAGTCTGGAACTCAGTAGCCTAGAAGTTGATGCGAGGTATCCAATTCCTTGTATCAGTAACGTCAAACCCAAACAGTGAGAGTGGCACTAAACCATATATAAGGATTCCTGCAGGTTGCATAACAACAGTTTTCAAAAGCAATATCTATTTTCTTTTTTATCTATTTTGTTAAATAAGTCCCAATCACTTTTAATTCAATTCAGGTAGCATTGAGGAGTGTTGGGGACCACATATGCTCCTGTACATTTCATGTTTGATGCCTCGGTCCTAAATATCCTCCGCTATCATATTAGTGGCTGCGGAAGTCTAGTTGCATTTGCCTCTCTTATAGTAGAACCCTTGGTAAACCAGACAAAATGGTTTTCATCAAGCACTAGATCTTTACAGAGGTCCTTTGGACTAGCAGATAAGGCAGGGATGTAGACAGAACCCTCACTCTCTGGCATGGTTGCCACCTTTTTGTGAAGGGTAGAAATACTAAAGAGCCCAAGCAATCATGATTTTGAATCTATTATTTCCATTTGGCAAAAGAAGCTTCCTGAGTCCTATCCATCTTACAAAAAGGACATCTTGAATCACCTAACATATGATAGGCAACTCTAGACAAAGGGTAATTGTTCAGTAGCAACTGGGGGCCCAACAACTACTATACAAAAGTAGTGTATCAAGAGGCCACTTTGGAGAACTCATAGCTACAAAAGCCTAATAGTCACTCATTCTGGCCATCCCTTAGGGTCTGCCAAAACCTCCATTCAGTCTAGTGTATGGACAGAGATCTCCAGAAACATGAGTTTTGCAGGATCACAAGGGCTCAAAGGAAGAGACTGCTAGAGAGCCTGGTCACATCTTCCATGGATGAAGCCTATTCTGGGTCCCATATGAAAGATTTGTAGATGACTAGATAAAGAGAGCTATCAGGATAACCAGGTAGAAAATGTGGGCTCCTGAAAACCTTGAGAGTCAAGTAGGTCTCTGTACTTACTTTCTTAGTTCATGGACAAGAGTATCAGTAGCTTATTCCAGAAAATCCAGAATCTCCAGTTTTCCCTATCTACTGTATTCCTTAAGCCTTGACTGAGGAGGCTGAACCCTGTGTTTTTCTTAGGGTTCACATCCTATACCTTGTTCCTCATATGGGCCATCACTTGTTCTAGGGCTTCTGCCACTGACTTCATCTAATACAGTCAACATCATGCCATCAATGTAGTAGCATAGTGGCAGCTAATTGGTGCAGTATATAGAGCACCAGCCCTGAAGTCAGGAGGACCTGAGTTCAAATCTAGTCTCAGACAGCTGTGTGACCCTGGGCAAGTCACTTAACCCCAATTGCTTCAGCAAAACAAACAAAAAAGGAGACCAAGTGAATCACTGTAATGACAGAACAATCGGGAAAGGACCAAAAATTCAAATACTTGTGTTAGGGCCAATACATTTACAAAGACTTTCACATAGAGCAAATCAATCCATTTCTAGAAAGATCCAGTTACTTTTCATGGACACTGTCAGATCTGGTCCATTATAGGTAACCTAAAGAGAAATGGGAGATCAATGTAGTGGTGTATAACAATGTCATCCGAAAGAGAGGCTCTCTGCCTATCATACTATGGCTTTATGGGAGAATTCGGGTAGCCCTGGAGAAGGACAGTGACAGTATACCAGAATCCTTCCATGGTGAAAGCAAACTGCTCCTGACAAGCATCAGTCATAGGAAAAGAGAAAAAAGCAGGGAGGATTCTGGGAAGATGAGAGAGTAGGTCAGTAAATTCCAAACTCTCCAGATTACTCCCATAAACAGAACAAATTTGTGCCTCAGGGAAAACAGACCAGCAAAAGATCAAGAAGAACGGGGGGGGGGGGGGAGGAGAACAGAGGTCTTTCTAGAACAACCCAAGAAGATCCAAAAGCCCCAAGCTGGAGATTAACCTGCTTGAAGGACAAACACCTCTAGGCTAGCTCCATAGAAATACCAAGCTGTGAATCCTGAGGCTAGCTGCCTCAACTGGAGCCTCAGCAGAAACCACAGGAACTTTCATGTCTTAGAGAGCCTAAAGATCAGGATCAGAGTCCAGGTAGACAGAGGGAACCTCTACTGAACTTCAGGCCCAGTTGTGCTGCAGAGCTGAGGCCCTGGGCAAGAAAGAGCCAACCCAAGTGCAGAGGCAGTGGGGCAGCGACGCTATTGGCTGCCAGCTCTTGCAGGAGGGTGAAGCTCTTGGTTTAGGATTCCACATCAAAGGGGAGAGCTGAAGTGCAGCTAAAGGCAGCATCTCCCCATCCCAAAATTAGAGGTACTTACACTAATACTTCTAATTAAAAAAAAAAACTCAGCAAAAAAAAAAAGAATTCAACCAACAAAACTTGCTATGGGAATAAGGAAGACCAGAGTTCATCTTCAGAGGACACTGATGAGGAAAAAAAAAAAGCTTCTACTTCAGAGTAATGTTAAATGACTCCCTGCCCAGAGAGAATTTTCAGAACTCAAAAATGAATTAAAAAATCAAATGAGACATTGAAAAACTAAAAAAAAAAAATCCAAGAAAAGCAAGATTATAAAAAAATTAACTAAATGGAAATGGAGATACAAAGTCTTAAAAGATGAAGATAACTCTTTGATTATTTGAATTGGGCAAGGGGAAGCCAGTGAAGCTAGAAGAGACCAAGAAGTAAGAAAACTATAAAGAATGAAGAAATAGAACTGGATAGCAAACATCTTATAAGAAAAACAACAGATCAAGAAGAGAAAATGTAAGAATAACTGGACTGTTTGAAGGCTGTGACCACAAAAATGAACCTGGGCACAATCCAATAAATAATCCAAGAAAACTGTCCTGGAGTGATAAAACATGAGGAGAAAGTAAAAACAGAAAAGATACACCAATCGCCATCTCAAAGATATCCTTTATACAAAGCACCGGAATATCATTGCCAAATTTTGAAACCCCCAGGTCAAAGAGAGAATTTTGCAAGAAATAAGTAAAAAATAATTCAGACATGATGGAGATACAATCAGAATTGTACAGGACTTATCAGCAGCCACAATAAAAGATCCCAGGCCCTGAAATCATATATACAGGCAATCAAAAGAACTAGGCCTGTGGCCAAAAATATCATGTCCAGCAAAATTATGCATAATATGGAATGAAAAAATAGACATTCAATGAACTTGCAGATTTTCAGGACCTTGCTTCAAGGAAAACCAAACTCAATAGAAAATTTAACATATAAGAGCCAATATCAAAGATCAATTTTAAGGAACTCAAAATGGTCAAATTGTGTTTTTTACATGAAAATGTATACCATACATTTAAGACTGACATCAGCAATTCTGGTAGCTCAAAAGAAAGACAGAGGTAGAGTTGAATATAACCTGACTCTAAAAAGCCAAAACCACCTAGAAAAAAGGAAAAATAATAATTAGGTTATACATACAAGATACAGAGGCATTAGAGGGGGGAGGAGGGCTTATAGTTCTGAAAAACTATTCAGTTGAAGAATGGGTTAAATAGGCAAATAAGTTTTTTTTTTTTTAAAGCACTGAGGAGTTCAGTGACCCTATAGCATATACCAGGTGTCATCTGCCTTCCTCATGAGCAACACAGGGTTGTTGTAAGGAAAGCTGATATAACAAAGTCCTCCAGCTTTCTTCCTCTTTATCACTGGAGAAAAAAATGTCTTCTTTTGCCTCTTTCCATCCTTCAAGGAACCCATATTGCTTGTTATTAAACTACATGTCATGTTTTGAGTAATTCTAAGTGTTCCCATCTAGTCCCACTCATATATAGAGCAGAGACTGAAAATGACTAGACAGACTTTCTCATGCCACTTTCCTAGTTCCCTGATAGTGAAGACCTGCTCATCCTCTGCTTCCTCATTAAAGGAAATCATCCTCTGCCCAGAAGATGTTTGGGCCTTAAAAACAACAACAACAAAACCAAACTGGGTGGAGTTGCTAAGTCTCTTTTCTACTTCTGCTCTCATTCTCCTTTCTCATGGCTTTAATTTTAGTGAGATACAGCAAAACTTCTGGATTGAAAATCATATCATAGAGTCCAGCTGGTGGTCTGTCAGTCCTCAACACCATCTGGTGTTGGCCACCAGCTCCATCAGCTACCCCTCAGCATCACTGCACGTTGCTCATAAGCTGAGAATATTCCCTACTTGCTGAAGATGCTGGTCCAACTTCCCTTCACTTTTATTATATTGACACACAGTCCAATTCCTGCAGAAATAACAACTAAAAAAGAGGAGAGTCGATAGCCAGTGTCGAGATGATGGTCTGAGAAATAACTAAGGTTAGGATCACAGGTCATGATGAACAAAAGACCCAGGGGTCACAGACCAGAGGAAAAACAGGGTGACAAAAGGTAATGATCCTATAAAGATATTTTGGAGTTCAAGGACATGAAGGTAGAACACGTTTAGGTAATGGCAAAGTCAAGGGCATGACACATGTAATTTAAACAGTCTGATGACCCAGGAAGATAAGGTGCTTCAAGGAGTATCAGTGTATGGTATTATGAAGTCCCCCAGAATGAGAGCACAAATTACTGTGGAGAAAAACTGTGATCTAGGCACTAAACGCAATAAAGGAAGGAAGGAGTGAATCCGAGGAGATAACAAATATCACAATCTCAATTTAGTGATAAATTTAGTGAAAGAACCTCACAGGAGAAGAGGTCATCAAATGATGGTAGTAAGGGAAATTTGGGGAGTGACAATGAGGAGCAAGAAATATCTCAACTTCCCCAACACAGTTTGTGAGTCAAAGAGTAATGGGGGAAAGCTCAACCAGTGCAGGAGGGACTAGCCAGCAGTGCTCTGAAATCAGTGGGGAGCCAGGTCTTGGTGAGTGCCAGAAAGTGAAATGAAAAAAGATTTCAGATGAAATCGTTTGCTAATTTAAGAAAGAACAGTCATGGAGGAAGCATGGATAGAAATCTCTTCCAGCACAAATAGTCTGTCATTCTACAACATCTAGAGGCAACTGGATAGAGAAAAAGAAGTGCTAGAGTTGAAGTCAGGAGAAATGGACTCTGATGCTAGCTAATAACATCTGCCTTAGGATCAAATGACATAAAACAATCCAATAAACATTTTATGTATTTGCTGAGCACTGGAGATGCAAATAAGAAAAAGACAGCAAGTACCTACCTGCAAGGAGCTTACCATCCAATATGGAAAGACAACATGCAAAAGCTGAAAAAAGGGGCAGGCAGGGTGCTGGAGAGAAGGAGGGACGGGACTCAACACAGAAACTTAATCCAAGGAGTACAGCTAGTGGGAAATGAAGATGACTAGGCTTCTGGGCCCTATTTATGTGCATACTTTTGGAGTTTTTGTTCTACTGACCAGTACTGCAATCACAAGAGCAGAAACTAGAAAGGATACTGATGAAGCATGAGTGCCAAATCTGATGATAAATTTCCTGATGATGATAGTGCCATATCTATTTGGGCAGTGACCAAGCTTACTTGGGAAACTTGAGGAATGATGGGAGATATTACTCGTTTAAGCAAGGCCACATCCAATGTTGGAGTGGATGGCATGTAACTGCTACATGTATTAGGTGATGTCTTTGTATTTATGCGATGTGTGATAGATGTTATATTACCTTTCACTGATATATGTGCCTGGTACATGTGCTAGGATGGAATATAATGTATTACTACTACTATTTGGGTCTAGAGTTCTGAGACACTGGCCTGAGACTCCCTCCCCTCTCCCCACTGGATACTGGGCCCTCCAGGACTAGGTCTCCCCACTCTCCCCACTCTCAACCTCAAGGAGAGTTCTCAGCTTCGGAAGTCTGTCCAGTACTTGCGCTGTCATGAATGGGGAGCACAAATGTAACCTAATCCAGCAGGCCCCAGGCCATGCTTCCTCTCTCATCCAGCCAACCACCCTCAGAATCTTGCCATGCTCCCTGCCACCATGTGCAAACCATCCCCCCTACTTCTGACAGCAGTCATTCACTCTAGCCATCACAGGAGGCAGGCTACCCAGATCCCACATGCATACGCTAGCTAGCAAAGCACAGCAGCTCCTACCAGGCCAAATAATAATCAAGCAATCGAATGAAAAACTATAATAAGCGGCATCTGCCACTCCAGAATGGCACTAAGTCAGCCAGTGGCCCATGGAACCTAGGAAAGGACTCTAACCTACAAACCCCCAGCTAAGCCTACGTTGGTACCTCACAGCACTGTGTACATTGAACCGGAAGCATGCGGTTGGCATGACTGTGTCTGGAGGCAGCGGGAGTGAGAGGATGCAATTAAGAGATTCCAGAGTAACCAGAAAACACCAGAACGGGAGCCCCAGAGAATGGTGGTAGGCACACACACACTAGTGTAAGGCACAAAGGTGCTGCTCTAAAGCTCAAAGTGGGACGGGCTCAGGTCTGAGATCCCAAACGTTCTGTTCTGGGAACCAGAGAGAGTCCTGAAGAACCTCAAATAACCTGAGAAGGGGGAACCCTGGGAGGCAGAGGTCAGCACAAGACCCCAAGTTCTAACCAAGCAGGGCAGACCACCTGACCCAAAAGTGCAACAGGAGCCACGGCATGCTTCTGGCAACAAAGCCCTGCTCCCTTAGAACCTAAAGCTGCAGAGGAGCATGTTCACGAAAACGTCACACCCTGTATCAAGAATTATTGCAAATCTAACTCCATGATAACTGCAAGCAGAGGCTCAAAGGGAAAAAATGGATAGTTCACAAGGGTTACATGAATACCTACAAAATGATGCAAAAGATAAAACTTGAAACAAAGGTTCTGAAGTAAAGAACTGGTAGAATAAGTAGCAAATGTCGCCCAAGAAACAGAATCCCTAAAAAACAAAATTGACCAAACAGAAATCGATGACTCCACGAAACATATTAAGAAACATTAGAACAAAATTAAAAGACTTTACAAAGCAGAAAAAAACTGTAAGATATCTGATATAAAAAAAACTGACCTGGGAAAAGGAGAGTGAATTTAAAAATCTTGGAATTCCTTGAAAACCATGTTTAATAACAATAGAGCCTGAAAACTAGATTTCAAGATGTCATCAATGAAAACTGTTCAGATCTATGAGAACCAGAAAGCAAAGTAATTAGAATCTACTGATCACCTCCTGAAAATAATTCCAAGAGGGAAAGTTCTAGAAATGTCCTAGCCAAAATTCAAAGCTCCCAGATGAAATAAAAAAAAATATCACAAGCACCCTGGGAGAGGCAGGTCAAGCACCAAGGAACTACAGTGAAGCTGACAGCTTCTATGAAAAGCCAGAGGAAATCTTGGATTACAATATTCTAAAAGGTGAAAGATAAGCTTACAGTCAAGAATGACTTATCCTGTGTAGCTGAAGATAATCCTAGAAATAAAATGGACTTTTAATAGAAAAAGTTAAATAATAAAAACAGGAGTCTGGGGGTTGGGCTGGTTCTGTTACAAGTGGGGTTTGAGGAGGGAAACACTAAGGTAGAAAGAAAGGATGGGGTGGAACTTGCTAATTATCATTAGAGAAAGGAAGAAGAAAATATAAATATGAAGGAAGGGTTAAAAGGAGGGAATGGGTATCAGTTGAACTGCACTTATTTGAAATGGGCAAATAAGGCTTGAAAACACATGCAAGCAAAAAAGGGTTACACACACACAGTTCAGTATACATTAAACTCAATAAGGAAACAGCCAGGTAAAAAAGAAAGAATTGAGGAAGGATAATAAAGGGAAGAAATAGGCATAAACAAAAACTTTATCCTGAAGGATTGAAAAGGGAGAAAAAAGCAAAACAAAGAATCTAAGGGAGGTGGTACAAAAATGTGGTATATGAAGTAATGGAATATTGTTATTGCACTGTAAGAAGTGACAACAGACCATTTCCAGGAAACTTGGAAAGAAGGCAGAGTAAAAGGAACAATGTATATACAAGGATAGCAATGATATCAAGAAAACAGTTTTGGAAGGCTCGAGAACACTGACCAATATAATGGCCAGGCTCTCAGCTCTAGAGGATGTGTGAGGAAGCAAACTATCCATTTTAGGCACGAGAAGTGGAAGACACAAGGTGCAGGAGGTGGTGTGCATTTCCAGACACAATCACTGTGTGGATTTGTTTTGCTCAGCTGTTTACTTGTCAGAAGGTTTTTTTTTCCCCTTTGTTATTTGTGGGAGGGCAACAATAGTGACTCCAAGAGAGAAACGGGAAGTCAGGGACAGGGAAGAAAGAAAGGGAAAGAGGGGACAGAGAAAAAAGGAGACAGAGAGAGAAGGGGCTAAGCAGGAGAAAAGGGAGAGAGGAAGAGGAACAAAAAGAGAGAGAGCATGCCCTTGTACTTTTTTAATGCACAGAAATCAAAAGACAGAAGGCAGTACAATCAGGGAAGACAGCTTTTGTAATGATGGGTATTATTACGTACTTACTAAAAAGGCAAACTGTATGAAAACAGAAACTCACAATTTTACACGCAATTTGTTATTTGTATTCTGCTGTGTAGAGAAAGATTCTTTTTCTTGTGTTTAAAGAGCAGAACTGTAAATTTTAAAAGTCAATGAGAGGGGCAGCTAGGTGGCGCAGTGGATAGAGCCCCGGCCCTGAAGTCAGGAGGACCTGAGTTCAAATCTAGTATCAGACACTTAACATTCCCTAGCTGTGTGACCCTGGGCAAGTCACTTCTGCCTCAGCAAAAAGCAAAAAAAAAAAAAAAAAAAGTCAATGAGAGTTGAACAGCCTTTCATGTTATTCACCTCACCACCACTGGTAAACCTGAACGCTCCCTTGCCCAGGCACTGGTTTTTCCCTAGCTGGTGACGCTGCTCTGGCCATCCCCATCACTTCACGCCTCAGGAACATCTTCTTCCTGCAAGATCAGGTCAGCTCTGATACTCACCCCTTGTTCAGTCAACTCTGTCCCTGGGGCCCCTAATTGAGGGGGGGGGGGCACAGCAGAGAACTCCTCCCAAAACTTCCATTTAAGGAGAGCACCCAAGCCAGACATTTGTTCGTTTCCCAACCAGCTGCACTCAGCTGGACATCTTCACCATCATGTTCCCACTGGATACCTTTCCCCTTTCTCTCCCTACCCATCCCCTTTACCAACTTCCTTCTGTGGGTGATTTTCTCTCATTAGATTGTAAATTCCTTGAGAGAGTAATTGTCTTTTACGTAGTTGTACCATAAACAATCTATACAGTTCCTGGTGTATATATATAGTAAGTACTTAATAGTAACTATTATCCTGTATTGTCTCCATATATTAGAAAGTAAGCTTTTTGAAGGCACAGACTGAGGGCTTACATTTTTGTTTTTTATCTCCTGTACATAGGACATGGTCTAGAATGCAGTTGCTGCTTATAAAGGCTTTTTCACACATTTATTTCATTAAGGAACATTCAAGGGCCTTATCATGAAGTAAGATAGCTCAAAGCACATCACTTCATACCACTGTTCTAAAGAATCAATACCAAGTGATAATATATGAATGTTATGGGATATTATTGTTCTATAAGAAATGACCAGCAGGATGATTTCAGAGAGGCTTGGAGAGACTTACATGAACTAATGCTGAGTGAAATGAGCAGAACCAGGAGATCATTATACACGGCAACAACAAGACCATATGATGATCAATTCTGAGATGCGGCTCTTCTCAACAATGAGATGATTCAGGTCAGTTCCAATATTCTTGTGATGAAGAGAGCCATCTGTACCCAGAGAGAGGACTGTGGGAACTTAGTGTGGATCACAACATAATATTTTCACCTTTTTTGTTGTTGTTTTCTTGCATTTTGTTTTCTTTCTCCTTTTTTCCTTGTCGATCCGATTTTTCTTGTGCAGCAAGAGAATTGCACAAATATGTCTAGAAGAATTGCACATGTGTAACATATATTGGATTACTTGTCCTCTAGGGGAGAGGGTGGGGAGAAGGGAAGGGGAAAAAATTGGAACACAAGGTTTTGCAAGGATGAATGTTGAAAACTATGCATACATCTTAAAAATAAAAAGCTTTAATAAAAATGTAAAAAAATAAAGAATCAATACCTCAACTACTCATTTTGACTTATATTTACATATACAGAGTGATACAACAGATAGCCATACTTAAATACGTCACCACCGTACCATAATTATTTGAAAACAAATTGCCTAATATATTAAAAAAAATGTCATAAAACCATCCAATTCAAACATAGCTTCAGAAGTATCAAGGCCACTTCAAATGCAAAAATTGGACAGAGACCTACAGCACAGCATCTGCAGGTGCTCTCATTCATCTTCCAGGTCCTTCCCTTTCCAAAAGAAGCGACTGTGGTTTCAAGATACTCTATGGGATTAAAGCCACTCAAACATTATATCTCCACTGTAATTCTTATCTTTATTAGTGAGACAAGACACAAAAACTTTGAAGAAAAGGCATTTAATGGAACAAAATTTATTACAAGCAGAAACATCAAAACATTTTGCTCCCATACACTTGGTTACTCTCTCTGGGAAAAACATATACATTTAATGCATTGTAAGTATTCCTAGTAAATGGAAGTATTCAAAAGTGGAACACAGAAATGGCCTGAGTACACATGTGAAGAAACATGAATAAAGCATATGCCCAAAGGGACACCAATAATCGGATGGAAGCAGTATGCCGAAAGGTGCTCTCTCTATCTATGGCATTACTTAAAGGAGATGGCAAATGGTGCAAGTCTCCTGGGAACAGGAATCTGTGGAGCAACATTTAAACCAGCCAGTAGAAGTACAAGTTGAGAGCATCATAGAAAGGATTCTGAAAGGGACCATATATGAAGTAACTCCCTATTGGAAATAGCTGTGCAGGCATTTCAGAGGGAACAAATACCTCAAAAGGAGCTACAAAATGAGCTGGCAGAAACTGTGGAGGGATATCCATTTGAGGAGGGGCATACGCCAGGGCAGGCAGGACAAACAGCTGGGTTGCCACATAGAAGTAATCATATAGGAACACAGATGTGTAGTAAGCAGGAAAGAACTCCTGGAAGTTAGAAATCATGCAAAAAGGCCCATATGCCTGGACCCACAACTGGTCAGCAATCACAGGGACAGAAAAATCCCAAGCAGAAAGAGCAGTGTAGTAGGATCCCCACTGCCAGACAACAGCTGGAATGGGGTATACATATGTAAAAGGCCAAGACCAAGGGTCACATACCTGGTAACCATCATAGAGGAAAAAATAGGAAGAATAGTAGTATACAGTAGATGACACCCACACAGGGGTCAGGGAATCCACATACACTGGCACCAAAGACAAAGAAGACATCTGGAAGGGCACACGCATAATGGTATGAGTAGCCAGAATACACAGGTGGAAATGCAATGGATACCTCACACCCTTAAGAATGCCAGTGTTTCCTGACGTCTGTGAACTGCTCCAGCTGTTTGCTCCTCACCGGTCTCTTTGCTGGGCTCGGTGCTTCACTGATACCACACGGTTCTTAGGCACAGTTCTGCTGGGTATGAAGGAAGGCAAAGAGTTTCTCTCTGTTACCAGTTTCCAGGCCTCAGCCGGACACCGGAGCCGAGGGGACTCCCAGGGGAGGAGGGGCTCTGCAGCCAAGGCCCCTTCGGACCCGGACTTCCCACCCAGAAGAAATCCTCCACCGCGGTCTCCCCCAGAATGAAGCCGCCGCCCACCTGGCTCACTCTGAGCTCAGCTGGGCTTCACTTTAGGGGAGCAATCTGACCCTCGGGGCCAACCTCTCTTTAGCGCACAGACCAGCAGCCACTAGGGCCAGGGCACTTTAACAGATCTGACCTTGAAAGACCTAGGCCAAGCACAGCGTCTCCGTCCCAAGCCCCTGCCTGGCTTAGGGTTATAAAATCCCTTTCTGCTTTTCAGTCAGTTGTGCATTGGCATCCTGAAGACCTTCCCGCCCTCTCCAGAATGGTCTTTGCCAGCGGGGACCGGGGAATTTTTTTCTCAATAGCAAGATTCCACAGCTCCCTGGTAAGGTAAGACTGAGGGGAGACACACTGAAAAATGTAGATAATAATACAACAAAAGATATTGAGCAAAACAACTTTAAATCTTTGTAACAGATAAACAATATAGTCTGTAATAGAGAAATGTTTAAAACAACCGTGCATGGGTAACCTATTTGAGATTGCTTGCTGTCCTGGGGAGAGGGGAGCAAAGGGAGAAAGAAACTTGCAATTCAAAATCTTACACAAATGAATGCTGAAAACTATCTTTACATGTAACTGGAAAAATAAAAGACAAGTAAGGAAAATAAATTTTTAAAATTTAAAAATTAATAATGATAATAAAGCACTTTGCAAACTGTATGGTACTCTATAAATACTAGTTATTATTGTGTGTATGCCATTTTTCCACTAGCAGAACATAAGCTCCTCAAGGGCAGGAAGACACAAGTACATCTCTAGTATCTAGCCTACAGCAGACGCTTCATAAATGATTGCTAAATTGGGGGAAAAAAAAACATTACATCATTTTGCTTGCATGGAAGCTTAATTTTAGTTTGTTTTAAGATGTCTCAAAAAGATATCCCAAATCCTGCAAATAAATAAGACCTCGGAAAGTCATTGCCCACAATTGTGCACGCAACAGTACCCCTCCTGTCAGTTTAAAACAGGACCATGTGCATTAGCAAACATGACTGTGCCATTATCCATCCATTCTATTTAGCAACAACTTCCTAGTGTTTTTGGTTTTTACCTTTCCTTTTTGGGGAGGGTCAAGTTTAGGTGACCCAGACCCCTAATTCCCTCATGGAGGCCTGGGCAACTCTCCTCTGTAACTTAGGAGTCTTGGAGAGTGTTCTGGGGCTCTCTCCAAGGTGAATTTATTTGCCCAGGGTCACAGAACTCGCAACAAGCCTTTGTTAAATGCCTACTATGTGCCTGCACTGGGCTAGACTTTGTGGGGGGTTGGGAGTGGGGGAGGAGATCCAAAAACCATGAACCAAATCATTCCTTCTCTGAAGTGGCTTGAGTGCGTGCCCGAGGAAGGGCTTGGAAGAAAGGCTGGCCCACCAGCCAAGACCAACATACCACGCTCCTTCCTTCCCTCCAGAGGCCAAGGCAAGGTCAACTTAGGTGTCTCATTCTTCTAGACGTCTTTGTTTCACTCTCCATCATTTCACAGATATACAGAAGTCAAACCCTCAACATCATTCTATCCATCCCAAGGATCCTGCCCTTTCCGGTCCTTCTAAAGATCAACAAAGCTGCCCACTTCATCAAGAGTCCAAGTGGCCTTCGGGACCCCAAGTCCACCATTGCAGAAGGGGAGAGGAGGAGGGGGAGAGAGCCAATTGTCTCTGAGATGTTTTCCAGTCACGACCTTCCACGAATCCAAATTCCAGCAGCACCAACAGCCCAATGCACACACTAACTCAGGGAGAAGGACACGGTCTCTGCATTGCCCTGGCCAAAAACCACCCAGGGGAAAACCTTTGCACGTCTAGCCACTGGTAACCTCGGCATTCTGAAGAAAGCCAAAAAGCCGGAGCAGAGACCAGTGGGAAGCAGCCATGCGTATGTTTTAGCACGGCCCCCTAGGTCACAAATAAAGAAACTGAGGGCCTGAGGTACAAGATAATCTGCCCATGCTCACAGAGCCAGGTAAATCATGGAGCTGGTGAGAAAACCCAAATCTGGGTTAAGTCCACAGCTCTCCCATTCTATCCACCCAGGACACTCCCCCTCTTTACTTCTCTTTGAAACCTCAGCTTCCTTCAAGGCTCATCATGGGTGCCCCTCCTACACACCCACACCCACACACTCTCACACTCTCACTCTCTCTCTCTTTTCTGCTCTTACCCTAAAGTTGATTTATATTTACTTCAATCAATCCCTGTATTCATTCCCCCAGGAGAAAAGAAATAGGAAATCATAGCTAAAAGCCATAGAGTACAACAGAAAAGAATTAGCTACCAGTGGTCCAAAGGCTATGGAGACTCATGCATAAGCTGCATGTGCTACAGCACATTACCCAAATTGAATGAGGCAGAAGGGGTATGAAAAGGAAGAAATAAGTAGGGTCAGCAAGGCATGCAAGAAGCACCAGGGATACTGGAGGGGAAGGGGACAGACTGCTCAGGGGGCCCACGGGCATTCACACGTTGCTAGCTGATCTAGGGGGGACTTCCTTGTAGCTTGCAAAAGTCAGAAGCTGGACCTGAGTCACACAGGATGAAGACGCGTGAATGGGCTGCAGGGCTGCAATCTCTCCCACTGGTGGAGAGCCCACATCTCTGAGACCAAAGACTCCAGGTGACCTTTAAAGGTCACCTCGTCATTGTGGTCTAACTTGTTTCTGGACGAGGACCTAAGTGAGCAGTAGCACCAAGATTCAAATTCAGGGTTTCAGACTCCAACCTTGCACTCTTTGCACTGCATTACATGGCTTCATCCCATCTTACACAGGACACGATCGGGTTTCCTATCTGGTAGCCTTTGAGGATTACTGTCCCTCCCTAAAAGGCTTTTTTGTTTTATTAAAAACTGTTAACACTGACATCTAACAGCAGTACCACCACCTAAACCTACTTAGTATTTTAGTAAATGTCAGCCCCAAAAGAGTCAACACCATTTTTTAGTCACTCTCTCTGAGGAAGTTGCCACCGGGCTTCTTTTTTTCACATCTACAAACAATTTTTGGTTGCATTTACTCTGTGCTCTGGCCATTTAGTGTCGCTTTTATTTGATTCTCATCATCATGCAGAGTGCTATCTTGTTCATTTGATTCACAACAATTCAAGTCTTACCAAACTTCTCTGAATTTCTCCTATTTGTTGTTTCTTATGGCCTAAGACCATTCCTTTATATACCATACTTAATATATAACCTATTTTGTTTCTACTTTATTATTATAAACAGTTTTCCTGAGTATTTTGGTAAATACGAGGCCTTTCTTATTCTGTTATGTGTGGGACCTTTATTTCTTTCATTTCCAGAAGAACATGCTTAATAACAGGACTGCTGGGTCAAAGGATAGAAAACAGTTCACCAACTTTACTCACGGAATTCCAAACTGTTGTCAGATGGTCAACTGCACTGTACTAGGCTGAACCTAACGATTAGGAAGTTAAGCTACCTAACTTGGCAGAATCTTTCCAGAAAACCTCGTTATCTTTGATTTTAATTTTCATGTCTCTTAGTAGTGAGTTGGAGCCATCATCCTTATGATCACGCACAGGTTTGCATTTCTTCTTCTGAAAGCTACTCATACCTTATTCTCGTTTATCAATAATGGTTCTCAGCTTTAGAGATCTGGGGTAATTCCCCACCTAACTTGGACATCAGACGTATCAGGATACATTTGATGCAAAGGATTTTTCCCCACTCTCTCTTCTGATTCTAACAGTATTGATTTCATTCATGTTCAATTTTTCATTTCAAATAATCTCTCTTCCTGCTATAGCCTCAAGACTATCATGACCCCGGCTTTCTGCTGAGGTTCCTGATTGTATTCCATCCATGCCCTTTTCCCAGTCCTACTCTGAGGATGTTGGCCTGTGCTCCAAGATGAGGATACTATACCCCAGTGGGAGGAGTTTGAGAGACTGTACCTTTCCCTTATTACCTCTACTTCTTGCTGCTTTGAGTGTCTACATTTAAACCAGGCGATCCTCCCTCTCAATATACCAAATACAGCACTAGCCAAATGTTTCTGTAAAATTTTATTAGGCCCTGCAGAAAAATTTACTGGTCAATAATCCAGCTGCTGGGAATATACTCTGAAAGTATATCAATGGTGCCCTTCCCCAATAATTTCTTTTTTTCAAAAAGCTACTTGAAGATAACTATATAGATATGTATACATGTATTGTATTTGTCATATAATTTATCCTATTTAGCATGTATTAGATTACCTGTCATCTAGGGGTGGGGGTGGGGGGGAAGGAGGGGAAAAGCTTGGGGAAAAAAAAAGTTTTTGCAAAGGTCAATGTTGAAAGGTCACTCATATGTTTTGTAAATAAAAAGCTTTATATATATATATATAAAAAAAAAAACACAAAAAAACCCAAAAAGCTATTTGGAGTTTTTCATGGTGTCATTATTTGTCCTTACAAAAAACTGGGAAGTAATCCAAATGTCCAACAATAGGGGGAAAAGTTCGATCAATTTGGACACATTCATACAATGTAATCCAGACTGATAAGCATAATAGCTTTAAAAAGTCTGGACTGACCAATGCAATAATATCAAGTGAAAAAACAGGAACCACAAAAACTGAATGCTCACTATGACCAAAGGTGAAAAGTAAAAGGGAATGAGTGGGCAAAGAATCCTTGGGTGATGACTCAATCATTATGATCTGTTTTCATATTAAAATGACTGACAAAGGAAGTCTAATTAGTTGCACTGAGCTTCTATCTTAAATTAATAGTACTTTTAAATGTTTTTCTTATTAAACTTTGAAAGCAACTATTAAAAACAATCAATTAAAGGTAATTCATGCCAATACAAGAACTTGAATTATTGGTAGCTAGTAATGTTGTTTTTCAAATGTTACTGACATCATCTCCTAATGTGCCAAGTAGACATAAAGAGGAGGTCAGAGCTGGGAAGCATCCAGAAAGGCACCAGATTCTGAAGATTAAAAGAGGATTTCTTAACCAGGGGCCCAATAACTCAACTTCTAAAAATCTTCTGAACATGATATTTCAATGTCACTGGCTCCCAGGTGAACCTCTGGATGTCATTTTATACATTTACCAGCCTAATTCTAAGAGGTCCATCTATAGGTCTCCCAGACTGACGACTCCCAAATGGCAAAGAAGCCTCATTGAGAGCTTTGGAGCAGAGGCGTACACCCCTATAATATTTGGGGTATACAGACACAATAGGAGGAAGACAGTTTTTCTATGATACGTGGTCTAGTTCAGTCCACCTAATAAGAAACCCTTCTAGAACATTCTGGCTAAGTGAGTCTTACTTATTAAGCTTTTCATTGAAAACCTCTTGTGACAGACGTGGCATTAACCTGGTCAAAGCTACAGACCCCTTCTTAGAATCAGGTTTTGAAATTCATAAAATACAGACTACAAAGGAAACCAATGATACTGAAATCTACTCACTAAAAATGTGTTTAAGTTCATGGACCTGAGGGTATAGATCCCTATGGATCCCTATTATTGGGTGATAACTGAGTTAATGATTTCACTCATCTAGGGAATGCCTGATTGAGGCAACAGGACAAGTACTGGGTTGGCACCTGGAGCAGCAGAGAGTAGGCCTTGAAACCAAGAGACATGATGCAAGTCCCACATCTGACAAGGGATGTCAGGGAGGAAGAAAGGGAAGGAGGGAGGGGAGGGGCAAAGGAAGGGAGGGAGGAAGAAGGGAAGGGAGGGAAGGAAGGAAGAAAGGAAGGGAGGGAAGGAAGGCAGAAGGGAAGGGAGGGGAGGGAGGGAGGGAGAGAGGGAGGGAGGGAGGAAGGAAAGAAGGGAGGGAGGGAAGGGGAAAAGGAAGAGAGGAAGGGAGGGAGGAAGTGAGGATGGGAGGGAAAGAAGAAGGAAGGGAAGGAGGAAGAAAGGAAGAGTGAGTGCTGGGACTTGCTGGGATTTTGTGGTCCTGGTCACACCTTGTGTTAGGGACTCAGGCAAATGACTTGGGCATCCTGGGCCTCAGTTTCCTACTCCATATAAGTGGGAACAGCCTGGCCTATCTCTAAGCAGCCACTTGTTTCTAAGCATCGAGGTCCATTCCTGGCAGGGCATTTATCCTCTGGGACCCTGGGAAACGACCATCTCAGGGTCACCCACATGAAGAGGGAGGAAGGCAGGACTGGAACCCAGGACTGTGGGGTATCTCATTGACCCTCAACACAGGCTTGGCCCCTAGCCTTCCCTCCATATCACTTTCCCATTTGTGGAGAAAGGAGAGGAAACGAAGGAGGCTTACTGAGAATCCAAGCGCGGGAGCCAGCACCGGGAGCGGTGGTGTTCCTGTTACTGGGGCGAAGCCTGCTGAGCAGAAGTCAGGAGGCGGCCACTGTTTGCGGGATGGACCACGAGGAGGATCACCTAGAGGGGGGAGCATTGGTATGGCCTGTAATCAAAGCCAGGTACAGAGGGGACGGGGCAAGGTCTGGAAGGGTGGAGGCAGAAGCGCAATAAGAGGGAGGCTGGGGCCGATGCTAGCACCC
The DNA here is from genome assembly GCA_023553655.1 of Myrmecobius fasciatus. Classification (NCBI taxonomy): domain Eukaryota; kingdom Metazoa; phylum Chordata; class Mammalia; order Dasyuromorphia; family Myrmecobiidae; genus Myrmecobius; species Myrmecobius fasciatus. Next base: position 213,926 of record JAJPUD010001090.1, on the reverse strand, counting down.
TCTCTGGCTGCCCTACACACAGCAGTTGTACAGTTCCGCTGGGCCCTCTAAGCCCGTGGTACTTCCATACCCCAATCGTTCCTCCCTCCCCCTCCCCTACTCCCCCCGCCCCCACTGCACAAGCGCACTCCATCTCCTTTCTTTTCTCCTCTATACCCTAGCAAGCACATGGCTCCTGCCCCCCCCCCGCCCACGTGCTTGATGATCCCCTCCCTTTCCCATTTCTTTCGGGCCACATGCATAACCACCTGCCCTCCCGCAACACTTGCTCCCAGGTACTTGCCTCCCTCTCCACAATGGCCACCTTCACTTGTGGCCATGGTTTTCCATTACCTCGATTTACCCATGATCATGACCCTTCTCCTGTCCCCTCAACAAAGTCGCCCCCCTTTCCCCATATGTTCCCCAGGATCCTTGCTCAATAGCCACTCTCAGCACCCACCACCAAGCGTGCGGCTCTCCTTTCTTTCGTTTCTTTTTCACCAGCATCTGCCTCCACCTATTTCTTTTTTTCCATTTGGCCTAGTTAGCGGAGCACTTGCTCCCAAGCATTCGGCCCCGCCACCCACTGTAGTCTCACAAATCGCTCTCCTTTCGAGCACACTGTGCCTGGTTGGGGCATTACACCAGTGAATGGCACTGGCTGCTCCAGGCAGAGGGGAGGAAGAGAAAGGGACTCAAAGCTTCAAAGGCGCAGTCTAGGGAGCCTGATGGATCGCTCACCACGTGGTGGGAGGAAAAGCTCTCTTCGGCCCGCCACCTTATAGTCCCACCAGTCGCTCTCCTTTCTATCCCTCCTTTGCCTTCTTTCTCTGCTTTCTTGCCCCCCATTTCCTTTTCTTTCCATTGCTTTCGTGCACAATCGGCCATGCCTAGTTGGGGCAATACTGGCTGCTCCAGGCAGAGGGGAGGAAGAGAAAGGGACTGGAAGCTTCAAAGGCGCAATCTAGGGGGCCCAATGGATTGCTCACCACGTGGTGGGAGGGAAGGCTCCGTTCAGGTTGCAGGATCAGTCCCCAACGTTTCAGGAGACCTCCCGAGGAGTACGGAGGAAACTAGGCCTGAGTGAGAAAGTGCAACTCAAAGACAACAAAAAGGGGCTGGGAAGTGGCCAAGATGTAGTAGACACTATGTCAAGAGAAGCTATTAGGTCCAAGCCTCCCCGCCTGCCCACCCCTCAAAGCCTACCTCCCAATCAGGACCTTCCCTCTCCCCCACCTGCCCAGCCAGGGTCTTCCCCCTCACTCCCAGGGCCTCAACCCTCCCATACAGGCCTATCTTCCCCAAGAGCAGTGAGACCCATTCCCTACCTCCTCTGCCAGTTCCAAAAGCGAAAGTGTTCCTGGGTTGGTGGCGCAAGGCATATAAAGGCATACAGGCACCCGGCTAACCCGAGAAGAGGCGCTGTTTGCACATGCAAACAAGGGCTCAACACCCCTCCCCCACTGGACCCTAGCCCACATAAAGGGGTGGGGATAGGGTTGGGGATGGGAGGCGGTGTCACTGCTGGGTCCTAGACCCTGTTCAGAGATGCTACTTATACTGGGTCTTTTTTTTTTTTTTTGGCCTGAGGCAATTGGGGTTAAGTGACTTGCCCATGGTCATACAACTAGGACATGTTAAGAGTCTGACGCCAGGCTTGAATTCAGGTTCTCCTGACTTCAGGGCTAGTGCTCTATACACTGCGCCAACTAGCTGCTGGTCTTAATGAGCTTCAAAACCCCAGTAAGCTTCAAGACCCCCTAGAGAGCTT
>JAJPUD010001090.1:172415-202173 GCA_023553655.1 Myrmecobius fasciatus | reverse complement strand
CTACCAATTGATTTTTCAGCTCTGTCTAGTTACTTCAACTTTAAAGTTGAAGTAACTAGACAGAAAACTACACGACAAGGAGGCCTAAGAAAAGTACAAAAGTGTGGGGCAGCTACGTGGTGTAGTGGATAGAGCACCAGCCCTGAAGTCAGGAGGACCTGAGTTCAAATCTTGGCCTCAGACACTTAACACTTTCTAGCTGTGTGACCCTGGGCAAGTCATTTAACCCCCATTACTCAGCCAAAAAAAAAAAAAAAAAAAAGTACAAAAATGGCAAGGTCTGGGCAAAGTGCCCTGAGAAAACAAAGGATTTGATTTATAATGCAGCATACAGGCATAGGCAAGCTCGGGCCCAGGTGCACATATGCACGCACACACGTCCTAAGAAGTATTCATGTGTGTGGTGAATTGAATTGAAATGTCAATGAGGAGACTTTTTTTCACAGAATGGAACTTTCACAAAAATTGATCACGTATAAGGCTGAATGAAAGATATTGCAAAGAAATACAAAAATACATAAATAGGGTTCTGATAAAGGCCTTATTTCTAAAATATAGAGAGAATTGACTCAAATTTATAAGAATTCAAGCTATTTTCCAACTGATAAATGGTCAAAGGATATGAGCAGACATTTTTCAGATGGAGAAATCGAAACTATTTCTAACCATATGAGAAGGTGCTCTAAATCACTATTGCTCAGAAAAACCCAAATTAAGACAACTCTGAGGTAACACTATACACCTGTCAGATTGGCTAAGATGACAGGAAAAGATAATGATGAATGTTGGAGGGGATGTAGAAAAACTGGAATATTAATGTATCTTTGGTGGAATTGTGAATGGATCTAGCCATTCTGGAGAGCAATTTGGAACTATGCTTATCAAATTGTGCCTACTCTTTGACCCAGCAGTGTTTCTATTGGGCTTATATCCCAAAGAGATCTTAGAGGAGGGAAAGGGACCCACATGTGCAAGAATGTTTGTGGCAGCCTTTTTTGTAGTAGCAAGAAACTGGAAACTGAATGGATGCCCATCAGGTGTAGAACGGTTGAATAAGTTATGGTATAGGAATGTCATGAAACATTATTGTTCTGTAAGAAACGACCAAAAAGATGATTTAAGAGAGGCCCGGAGAGACTTACATGAACTGATGCTGAGTGAAATCAGCAGAACCAGGAGATCAACATACATGGCAACAACAAGACTATATGATGATCAATTCTGACGGATGTGGCTTTCTTCAACAGTGAGATGATTCAAACGAGTTCCAGTTGTTAGAGGCCTGTGGGATCTGAGTGTGGACCACAACATAGCATTTTTACTCTTTTTTTGTTGCTGTTTGCTTGCATTTTGTTTTCTTTCTCATTTTTTTCCTTTTTGATTTAATTTTTCCCACGCAGCAAGGTAACTGTATAAATATGTATGCATATATTGGATTTAACATACATTTCTGCCATGTTTAACATATATTGGATTACTTGCCATCTAGGGGAAGGGATGGGGGAAGGGGAAGTAAAACTGGAACACAAGTTTTGCAAGGGTTAATGCTGAAAAATTATCCATGCATATGTTTTGAAAATAAAAAGCTTTAATAAAAAAAGACAAATAGTAAATATGTTCTTTATAAACTATAATGTAACAAAAATATTCATATGTTCAGGAAGCACAAACAAAACATACAGACTCAAAATGAAATTTAACAATTAAATCCTATGTCATAAGGAAATGTGTGTGAAACAACAAATAATAAAAAACAATTAACAATTATGCAAAATGAAATGATAAATGAAACCACATACTAGTATTTCTGGGATATAGTTAAAGCAACCATGGGGGCAGGGGGAAGTAGAAGGGGAAGAAATCATATCTCTACAAATATACATTAACAAAATTAAAAAAGAAAATTAACTGGATATGCATTTTTAAAAATTGGAAAACAAACCTAAAATAAGGCCAAGAAAGAGAGAAAATTTTAATTTTTTCAAAATTTATTTATTTAACATTTTTCCCATTTACATTTTAAAACTTATTTAATATTTTTCCAGTTACATTTAAAATAAGTTTTTATACTTCTTTTTAAAACTTTTGAGTTACAGATTTTCTCCCTTATCCCCCCCCCAATCCCTATTAAGAAACCACATGTGAAGTTATATAAAACATTTCCATAAAAGTGATGTTGTGAAAGAAAACATAGAGGGGCAGCTAGAAGATTCAGTGGATAGAGCACCAGCCCTGAAGTCAGGAAGACCTGAGTTCAAATCTCAACTCAGACACTTAACACTTCCTAGCTGTGTGACCCTGGCCAAATCACTTAACTCCAATTGCCTCAAAAAAAAAAGAAAAGAAAAAAGAAAAAAACATAGATATTCTATCATAATGAAAAAACCCTCAAGAAAAATAAAGTGAGAGAGGGAGAGAGAGAGAGAATAAAAGAATAAGAGAAGAGAATCTTTCAATCTGTATTTGGACACAATTAGTTTCTTCTCTAGGTATGGGTAGGATTTTTCATCCTAAGTCCTTCGGAGTAGTCATGGATAATTGTACTGCTGAGAATAGCAAAGTCATGTACAACTGGTCATCCCAGAACATTGCTGTTACTTTGTATGCATCACATTTCACTTTGTTCATGAAGGACTTTGCTGCATTGTTGTTTTTTTCCCTGAAAACATCCTGCTCATCATTTCCCACAGAACAATAATAATCCATGAGAGTCACATACCACAATTTTTTCAGGCATTCCTCAATTAATGGACAACAAGGGAGATAGTAAAAATTGAAAGGGAGATACAAAAACTGGAAACCAAAATACCTATTGAAATGACAAATAAGACCCAAAGCTGGAGTTTCCAAAACTTACAAAATTCATAAAACATTAGTCAAACTGATTTAAAAGAGAATGAAAAACTAATCAATAAAATAGCAAATGAGTAAGGTAAAATCAGAAAAAAAAAACACTAAAGAAATATCTACTATGCTAAGAAAACAGAACAAAAAAGAAAGCAATACCCTCACAAATATAATATACCCAAAGTAACAGAGGGCCAAACCAACAGAGACACGTTAAATAATCCAGTCTCAGAAATGAAAACAGATCTATTTGTAAAGGAAATGCAAAAGAAAAAACTCCTTTTAATAAGATTCCTGGAAAAATTCTATCAAATTTTTAAAATACAATTGATATGACATCAATATGACACAAATTATTCTCAAAAATTGAGAAACAAAGCATCCCACCACAGTCCTTTTATGATACAAATATAGTTCTAAAACAAAACCAGAGAGGGTAAAGCTCGGAAATAAAGACCATCATTAGTATTAATTTTAAATAAAATGCTGTTAAACAGACAATAGCTATTCATGTAAGAAATCATTCATTATGATCAAGTTGGATTTATACCAGGAATACAAAGATGGTTCAATATGGGGAAAACAAAATAATTCTATTTCAAACAAAAGCATCCAAAACCACACGATTATCTCATTAGATAGGGGGGAAGTCTTTAACAAAGTACTACACTCAAATTTATTTAACCCTACAAAGTATAAACAGTGAGGGATACTTTTTAATATATAAAAAGTATATATCCAAAACCAAAAGCAAGCAATATATTTTATGAAAATACACAAGAACCTTTCCTAGTACCTAAGGGAATGAAGAAAAGATGCCCATTCTCCCCTCTGTTACTCATATAGCTATAGAAATACTGGCAATATCAATAAGACAAGGGAAAGAAATTAAATATATAGAGACAGGTAATGAAGAGATAAAACTATCATTATTTGCTAGTAATATTATGGTTTACTTAGAAAATCCTAGACAATCAGCAAGATACCAACTTAGAAAATTCATAGCTTCAGCAAAGTTGCAGGCTACAAAATAATTCCTCAAAATCATTTGCATTTCTACATGATAATAACAAAATCCAAGAGGCAATAACATCAAGGGAAGTCCCATTTAAAATAACTTTTGAGTTGACTCTTTGTGATTCCATTTGAAGTTTTCTTGACAGAGATAATGGAGTGGTTTGCCCTTTCCTCTCCAACTCATTTAACAAATGAGGAAACTGGGCTAAGCAGGGTGAAGTAGCTTAGCTAGTATCTGAGGCCAAATTTGAACTCAGGTCTTCTTGACTCCAGGCTTGGTGCTCTTATTTACCAGGCTACCTACTACCTTCCAAATATATAAAATCTCTGGGGATCAACCTTCCAAAGCATACAACATACTAGTATAGATTCAAAGCATTCCTTAAAGAAATAAAGAACAGCTAAAATAGCTGAAGGCAATATTCAGTGTTCATGGCTGTCCTGAACAAGACAATAAAACCAACAATACCACCAAAGTCAATTTACAAATTTAATGTACAATACCAATTGAATTATCAAAGTCATAATTTTAGAGCTGAAGAAAATGATAACAAAATTCATTTGGAAAAACAAAAACAAAAGATCTAGAATATCAAGGGGGCAGTAATGAAAAGTGTAGGGACAAAGCACTTTAAGATCTCAAACTATATTATTAAGCAGTGGATCATCAAAACCAGATGTTATTGGTTAAAATACGGAGAGGTCAATCAATGGTATTGACTTGATAAGGGAGAATCAGAAACAAAGGAACTCAATAACCCAATGTTTGATAAAACGGAAAACAAACCGGATAGCAGTCTGGTAGTCTCAGATCTACACCTTACACCATATTCCACAATATATTCCAAAAAGATTATCCCAGGGGCAGCTAGGTGGTGCAGTGGATAGAGCATCAGCCCTGAAGTCAGGAGGACCTGCTGTGTGCCCCTGGGCAAGTCACTTAAACCCAAATGCCTCAGCAAAACAACAGCAAACAAACCAGACAGATTATACCATAAGAAAATTAGACAAGAAGCAAATTATATAATTACAATTACAAAAGAGAAAATGAGAAACATTGATTACATAAAGCAAAAAAGTTTCTGCACAAACAAAATTAATGCTATAGAACAAGAAAGGAAGCAGAGTGAGAAAAAAATCTTGCATCAAATTTCTCTCATAAGGGTTTGATTTCCAAGATAAATAATTAACATGTACACAAAAGCCCATAAGCCATGCCCTAAAAGAGGATATGACCTATCAAAAGATTTGAAAATTAATAAACATCTGAAAAAATGTACCAAATTACTGAAATTAAGAGAAATGCAAATTGAAACAGCCTCTAGTTTTCACCTCACATTCCACAACTTAGTAAAGATGACAAAGATGGGAACACTCAATGTCAGAGGAGCTGTGGGAAGAGAGGCACGCTAGTATATTGTTAGTGGAGCTGTGAATCAGTATAACAATTTTGGAAAGCAATTTTGAATTATGCAAATAATGTGACTAAAATCTCCATAACCTTTGACCCAGAGATTTCACTATTAGCCTTATACCCCAAAGAGGTCATCGATAGAAAGAGAATCCTGATATACACCAAAAATATTTATATGTTTTGTATCGGCAAAGAACTGGGAACAAAATAGATATCCATTGATTGGGCAATGGCTAAACAAACTGTGGTATGTATATGTAATGGAATACCACTATCCTAGGAGAAACTATAAATGTGATGACTACAGAAAAAACATGGAAAAATTTGCATGAAGTGATGTAGAGTGAAGAAACCAGAATCAAGAAAACAACATTCAGAATGACTACAGTAAAGTAAATGGAAAGAACAGCCACTAAAAGAAAAAATCAAAAGCGAATGCTACAGAATTAGAAAGAATAGTTGATCGGTGGTTGTTACCCGTCATTCTCAAAGAGAATCAAAATGGCATCACTATGTTGGTCGAGATACAGCGTGTCTGACTGTGGCTGATGAGACCAGTTGGCTCAGAATATTCTACCACAGGTTTGGCACAAATAGTCCATATGAACATTTGGAGTGGAACTGTCTCTAAACAAAATTAGGAGGGATAAATATGACTCAAAGGAAGAGATATGAAAATATACTCCCACTCTACCCTTTTGCAAAGGTGGGAGGTCCATAAATGTGGCACACTGAATATAATTTCAAATTTATTGATAACAGATCAGTTATTTTTTTTCTTTTTTTTGTCTTAAAATATTATTTCTTATATAAAATAGCTCTCTGGAGATGGGGATGAGAAGGGATACTGAAGGAAATTACAGTGGTGTAAAAAAATGGCATTAATAAAAAATTTACTTAAAAAATGAAAATCATACTTTAGGATTTCCAAATGCAGAGAAAAATTCAGAGTAAACACAATCAGCTCTAACCTATCTTGGTGGGCAGCATGGGGCCAGGGAAGGAAAGAACACTGAACTCTGAGAGAGTGCTGAACTTGGGGTCATTGGGCCTGAGCCTTGACCCCAGCTTTGCTACTTCCAGACTCTGTGACCTTGAGCAGATAACTTGTCCTTCTGGACCTCAGTTTCCTTTTCTGTAAATTGATATATGTGTGGGAGGGTGGGAATGGAGTTGAACCAATCAACTTCTAAGGTTCCTCTCAACTTCAAATTTAGGACCAGTAGGCTGGCAGTTCTTAGGTGCCCTTTTCTTTGATACTTTATATGGTTATGGGGGTCTGAGGTTGGGGAAAGCCTGAAAAGCCCTTGGTTCCAGGAAAAGGTCTTAGTCCCAGCTCTGGGGTCCCTGCCAATGGGTCATCAGTGTCATGCTCTCATTCTGGGTCTTGAGGTCTATGTCCCTTAAGGTGAGTCCTGGGGAAATAGGTGAGGCTGCTGAGAAGACTCCACCCAGTCCTAGGCAGCAGCTTCTGGTCCAAGGCAAAATTCTTGGTACAACATGGGACTTTTATAAATAAGATTTGCAGGTCAGGGAAATGGCAGAGTTCCTGGACCTGGGCTCAAGCTCTGACTGGCTTGGATGCCTTCCTTCATAACTACCTAGGTCAAGGCAGAACTTGAGGTTTTTCTGGGGGAGACCCATAATGAGTCAGGGGCCTACAGGGGATGGGAGTGTATTTGTTTGCCCTAGAGCCTCCCTGCCTGCCAAAGGAGATTAGGTGGGCCTCTGAGAGCCAATTGGTCAGCATCTTCACAGTAGCACCCAGGAGAATGGACTCAGAAGCTGCAATCCATCATCACAAATAAATTATTTAACAATTCAGCATAAAAAGTTCCAGTTTCCCATCCCAACCAGAAGTTCTGGAGAAAAGTCTAAAACATTGCGGGGGTGGGGTGTTTTCCACTAAATGCTTCCACGTGTTGTATGCTGCTTGGAGAGGAGCCCCTAGAATTCTCAGATGATGATGGGATCCAAAGGAGAGAAGAAAAAACAAAGCTTTCCTTGGATTAGGCTCTGCTTGCTTGTGCCACGTGCTCTCTTCTAGTGCAAAGAGCCAAGCAAATGCTGGATCAAAGTATACTAAGGCTTGTTAGGAAACTTCCCTTCTCTTATGGATATAGAAACTGAGGCCGAGCTGAGGCCACTTAACATCGGTTTTAACGGGTGGCGTGCATTATGAGACAATAATGATATACTCTTCTGTGGAATATCACCTGTGAAAACCTGCCTGTTCCCAACTAACATTGTGATAGGACCAGTGTGTACCAAGGTGTCCCCTCTTCCCCCCCCAAAAAAAATTTTTTCCCCTAAAAAGTGGCAAAACTGTCCCTGGGATTTGATTCTCCCTTGTCTTGTCCTGGGAGTTTGTACTACCTCTTGAAGTAATTAGCTCTACTATTTTACTACCTGATACATAAGATACTTTCAATCTCTCCATATAATTTTTAAAATTCAATTTTATTTTACTCTCAACTTCAAATTCTCTTTTCTTCTTGCCTCCTCATTGAGAAGGCAAGAAAAATAAAACCCATTACAAATATGTAACGCTGAAAATTATCTATGTATGTGTTTTGTTTTGTTTTGTTTGTTTTTCTGAGGCAATTGGGGTTAAGTGGCTTGCCCAGTGTCACACAGATAGGAAATGTTAAGTGTCTGAGATCAGATTTAAACTCAGGTCCTCCTGACTTCAGGGCCAGTGCTCTATCCACTGTGCAATGTAGCTACCCCTATGCATGTGTTTTGAAAATAAAGTTTTAAAAAAATTTAAAAATAAACTATAAAAAATAGCTGCTATAAATATTTTTGGACATATAGGTCCTTTTTCCCTTTCTTTGATCTCTTAGCTGTAGCTATAGCTCTGGTAGTGTATTGCTGAGTCAAAGGGTTTGCCCACTTTAATAGGATCTCGCTCCATATAGTTTCAAGGGGGATCACTGAGAGGTAAGGTAGAGTAGTGGAACCAGAAAACCTGGATTTGGATTCTCCCTCTGCCACTTACTAGATGTGTGACCCCTAGACTTGGCTCAGCCTTTGTTTCCTCCTCTACAAATGAGAATAATGATAGTATCTACGTTCCAGATGTGTTATGAAGAACAAATAAGATAATATGTATATATAAAGTGTTTTGGGGAACCAGATATATATAGATAGACAGGTGGATAGAGATAGATAGATAGATATAGATATATATGTAGATATCTATATATATCTATATCTATCCATCTATCTACCTATAAAGTGTTTTGGGAACCAGAAATACCATGTCGTGGTAGCACTCTATGATATAACCTACCTTATGAGATGAAAACCCTCCCACCAAACATGAGAATATTTGAGTACCTTCCAATAATGCTTGGCGGGGACTCTACCATCTACAAACACTTTCTTTGATGCTACCACTGTTCTCAAAAAAGAGCAGCTAGGGGTCACTGCAATGGCTAAAACACTGGGCCTTTAGTCAGGAAGACTCATCAAATCTGACCTCAGACACTTAGCAGTGACCTCGGGCAAGTCCCTTCCCCCTGCTTGCCTCAGTTTCCTCATCTGTAAAATGAGCTGGAGAAGGAAACAGCAGACCGCTCCAGTACATGCCAATATAATCCCAAGTGGGGTACCGAAGAGTCAGAAACAACTGAACAATAACTGCTTTTAAGTACTCCAGTAGGTCTCATAGATGTGGATGCCTCCCCATCATATGTGTAACTCTCATCCAGTTCCTTCTATAAGAGTGCCACATGGGGTCCTCCCAATGTGCTGGTTGCTTTCCTTCAGTTCTCTCGGCCCCCTGAAGATCCCCAAAGAGCACACGAGCTGCCCATTGGTTTCTTCTTCATCCTTCCACGTGACCAGCCTGGCTTCTTTTACAATTATACATTTCTTTGATGACATTATTTACAGCAGGGATGTCTCACACACACGTGACACTACTGAGTGTGGCTGACCAGATGAAAAGTGTAATTGAGAAAAAAATAAAAATATAATAAAACATAGATAAGATTACATTTTAAAACTAAGTCAAGGGGCAGCTAGGTGGCGCAGTGGATAGAGCACCAGCCCTGAAGTCAGGAGGACCTGAGTTCAAATCTGGTCTCAGACACGTAACAGCTATGTGACCCTGGGCAAGTCACTTAACCCCAATTGCCTCAGCAAAAAAAAAAAAAAAAAATAATAATAATAATAATAAATAAAACTAAGTCAATCTGTGGCCCCCCAGGGGTCCTCCTGTATGGACTGGCAGCCTCTGTCTCTATTTGAGTTTGACGGCTCTGCTTTCCTTCACTTTTCCTGTGGAGTCCTTGTTGTAAAGTGGCTGCAGCCCTGCTCATACCCACCGTACATTTCTCTCTGCCCTTTGGGGAATCATATGATTGAATTCGATGGTAGTGTTATAGGCAACATGGCCACACAAGGTCACCAGAGAGGGACTAGTGTTAAAATTTCTTTCTTCTTTTGTTTCAGGGAGAAGCTTAGGATAATTAAAAGAACTCTGCAATTTCCCAAAAGTAATCCAGGCTCCTCACTTCCTGTTCAACAATGAGCACCACTGACTGTCCCTTTGCTCTGTAGGTATGCTAATGCATATGTCCAAAAATGAGAAAGCCTTAGAACAAAATGTCCTTAGAGGCATGATCCACACACTAAATCTTATCCCTTTTCTTTTTTAAACTGTTTTTGATGCCTTCTTATAAAGCATCATTGTTTAAAAAAAAAAAAATTAAACATCATTTCTCAATTAGTCGTTCCCCCTCCCACTGTCCCTTGTCACAAAGAAATACGGCAAAGAAAAACAAAGCAATACACTGGCCCTATATGATAAATTGCCTGTGCCTCATTTTGTGCTGAGAGTCTCTAAAGTCTGTACCAGGAGGATGGAGGAAATGTTTTATCATTGGGCCTCTGAAGTCATACCAATCGTTTCCAAAGTATTCTCTTGTGCAGCTGGCTTCTGCTTTCACAAATGCTACATCAAAGAAATAACCTTAACCCCGGAGGAGATATTTAATAAGACTGGGTGTCTCACCCTTCATGCCCAAAAGGAAGTTAAAAAAAAAAATCTTTCCAATAGAACTGCCTCAATTGGAAATCAGAACTCAATCAATCCATCAACATTTATTAAGTGCCAATTATGTGCAAGCCCCTTTGCTAGACATCAGGAATACAAATATAAAGAATGAAATAATTTCTGTTCACAAGGAGCTTCCATTCGAATGGAAGAGATAAAAAGTCTATATAAAAATATACCCAACCAAGAATTAAAAAAAAATCAATGAACACACAAGGACAAGGTAGTTTGTAGTGAAGATTCTAGCAAATGGGGCAGGGTAGAGGAAGGGGAGATCAGGAAAGATTTTGTGGAGGAGATAATGCCTGAGCTGCAGCTTAAAGGAAGGGGGGCAGACTCAATGAGGCTAAAGTGAGGAGGGAGTACATTCCAGGCATGGGGGGAAACCAGTAGAAAGGCATGGAGACAGGAAATGAAGGCTCATGGGTAAAAAGAACACATAGAAAGCCAGCTTAGCCAAATCATAGACTGTAGGAAGGGCAGCAATGTCCAGTGAGCCTGGAAAGACAGATTGGAACCAATTTATAAATAATGCTAAAAGCTAAAGAGAGTAGATTTTAGCCCAGAGGCAAGAAGAAGCTACAGAGAAAGGTAGTCACAAGGTCAGATCTGAGCTTAAGGAAAATACTTTTAGTAATTCTAATTACTCTGGCCCCCTCCTACCTTACCAGTCTTCTTTCACCTTCCTTCCGTCAAGCACTCTGGGAGCCGGTGACACTGGCCTCCTGCCCCAGCCTTACACAAGACCCTCTATCTCCTGACTACATTTTTTACTAGCTGTCCCTGTGGGGGCCACACTCTCCCTGCTCATGTCTGCCTCGTGGCTTATTTCAAGTGCCAACTTACAAGAAGCCTTTCCTGATCTCCTTCAATGGAGAGAGAATCAAAGGAATGACAGGCGGGAGCATGTTCTAGGCAATCAAAGCATCACAAGCCAGTTAATCAGTGTCTGAGAGCGGATTTGAACTCATACCTTCTTGACTCTTGGCCCAGGACTCTCTCCACTTTTATCCAGTGCTGATTATGGGCACTCCTAAGCTCCAGCAGCCCAAATGGAAGCCACCCAGTCCTAATGTTGATGGGGACAGCTGAGACTCTGAAGCAGAAGGCCTTGGAAATGATCAGTGAGTGCCGTTAGCCACCATCCTGGGAGGCAACTTGGGTGGAGGTACAGTCTGATAGCTGCTTCCTCAAAGACAACACACAGACAGAGGTATTAAAAGCTCACAAGGGAGAGTTGTTCTCACCAGAGTCCTTGGACTGTCAAATGGTGCAACATCAGGAACTGATAGGATTTTCTAGAAAATGACATTCGAGAAGAGGCCTTTAAGAGACCACAAGAGTTTTCCATTTGATTTGCAGCTAAAAACCATAGCTGTCAGCTCCTCACTAGGACCTGAATTCAAATCTAGTCTCAGCCACGCATCTGCTGTGTGACCCCGAGCAAGTCACTTAATTCCTGTTTACCTCAGTTTCCTCATCTGGAAAATGGAGATAATAACAGCACCTACTTTGGAGGGTTGTTGTGAGAATCAAATGAGATGACATTCGTAAATAAATGCTTAGCACAGTGTCTGGCACATAGTAGGCACTTAATAAATGTTTATCCCCTTTCTCTCCTTTTCTATTTGGACACCCAGAAGTTTTACACTTGATATTATACTTCATTAATTCATGCTAGCACCTTCCCTATGTTTACTGTTTCCTATTTATCCTGTATACATCTTATCTGTACATCATTGTCTTCATGTTGTTTCCCCATCAGACTGCGAGCTCCTTGGACTATCTTTTGCCTTTCTTTAGATCCCCAACGCTCAGCACAGTGCCTGGCACACAGTAAGTATTTAATGATGCTTGTAGACATGACTGAATAGTGTATAAGATGGGGTGGAAAAAATGTTGAGAGACTCAAGGCAAAGAAATTAATTAGGAGACTGCTGTAATTCTCTAGGAGGGGAGGGAGAAGAGAAAATCCCTGGTGATGGAGATAGCTGGGGGGGAAGGGGATACTCTCTAACTACTGATCTTGCTGTGCCGTTTGAGTAAATGCCTTTGATAAAGAACCGAGTCCGCTGACTGTACACAAATGAGTAACTGGGTAATTGTTTTCTACTGTGTTTCCTTCCTAAGTCAGACCAGTTCTTTTTGAGGTGCCTCTTGGTATTCACATGGGTGAATATTTAAAAGGAATAAAACCCAGCAGCTTAGCACACACATTCTAAGTATGGAGATTCCCAGGAACGATATGGACATGAATATTAACAGAGCACCATTTCTTTTTTCTTTCTTTTTTTTTTTTTTTTTTTGCTAAGGCAATTGGGGTTAAGTGACTTGCCCAGGGTCACACAGCTAGGAAGTGTTAAGTGCCTGAGACCAGATTGGAACTCAGGTCCTCCTGACTTCAGGACTAGTGCTCTACGTACTGCGCCACTGAGTTGTCCCCTGAGCACCATTTCTTACCAATGTGGCCAGAGCCACACAGAAGCTTTCTAGCTAAAGCAGTTAAGGAACAAAGATATTGAGACCATTTTGTGAGAAGCTCCTGAAATACCAAGTATCTCCTGTAGCAGAAGGAAAATCTGTTTCCTGTAAGTTACCTGAAGATGAGAACTCTTCGAAAACTCTTGGTAGGATAGAAGTTTACAAAGTACTTGGAGAGCGTTCTCTTGAGAAAGCATCAGGGTAGTCAGAAAGGCCCAGAGAGGGAACACTGGAACTAAAGAATACAGACAGTGAGGAGTGACCAGGATGTACATTGGAACAGCCCAAGCCCAGGACCCCAAAGGTCCCCAATACTCTATGTTGAGACAGAGGACTCTGAAGATCTGATATTCTGAACTTCAAAAAAGCCAAGGAGCCCTAACCCCAAAGAGTGCTAAGTGAAAACACCCAGGAGTCTCAGCGCTAGAGCAAATAGGACCAATTACACACACACACACACACACACACACACACACACACACACACACACTCACTTCAAAGCACAGTAAGAGGAATAGCCTGGCCCTGGCACAAAGCCCAAATTCCAAGCCTAAAGCTGCAAAGGTGATAGATCAGTGTCAAAAGTTACTGTATGTTTTGAGAGCTCCAAAAATCCAACCTAGAAGAGGTTTTCTCACAAGTCTCAGCGGAAGCTCAAAGAAAAAAAAAAAAAAAACGGATTTCTACAAGGGCTACACAGAAGAAATGAAGCAAGTGATTTTTTTAAAAGTTCTGGAGGAAATTTAAAGTTTATAAATAACTTAGGAGATAAAGTGGTAAACCTTACCCAAAAATGGATTCCCTGAAGGCCTGAAGAGACAAAACAGAAACCAACAACTCCTTGGACAGCCAAAAATATCAGAAAGAACTAAAGATTAAAAAGATAGATGAAAATGTCAACCATTTGAACTCAGAAACAATTGACATGGAAAACAGGGTAAGGAGAAAGAATTCAAGAATAACTGGAATCCCTGAAAACTCTGATTAAAAAACAAAAAGCTCAGCTACCATTTTTTAAATGAAAATGATCCCGCTTCTGAGGAGCTCCAGACAGGCCCACTTTACTCCCAGCCTGACTTATTTCCTGGTCTTCATAAACTTTCTCACCAGTAGCTTTTCCACCTAAGTGAGATCTACCTTACATAAAGGAGATCAACCATGTTCATTTAACTCTTGGCTTGACTCTTTGGATTTTTATGCCTAATAACCATCAGCTTTCCCACCTTGGAGACCCGCTCTCATGTTTGCTTCTGGCCATTTCACAAGGGCCCCAATCAGGCCCACTTCACTCTTCCTTTTCCTCCCTCTGGACTTCTCCATTTGCTCACCAGCCACCTTGACATACTAGAGATAGTTACAGTTTGAGGTCAGCTCCCAAAATTGGTTAAGTCTCAAACTGGCCCACCATTTCCTGAGGGGCTCCAGCCATGCTCCCTGCTTGCCTCATTTTCTGGATCTAGCTACCTGCTTACTAGCAACCTTCCCATCTCTGAGGATTACTGAGTGTCTGGCCTGAAATGTCAACTAGGCTCACTTTACCTATTCATCAGCAGCCTTTCTACCCTAAAAATCATCTCCACATTGAGGTGTCCTCTCAAGACTGATGAGCTCCTCTTCAACAATGAGATGTTTCAAATCAGTTCCAATTGTCCAGTGATGAAGAAAGTCATCTACACCCAGAGAGAGGCCTGTGGGAACTGAGTGTGAACCACAACATAATATTTTCATGCTTTCTGTTGATGTTTGCTTATATTAAGTTTTCTTTCTCAGGTTTTTTTTTTCCTTCTTCAACAGATTTTTCTTGTGCAGCAAGATAACTGTATAAATACGTATACATATATTGGATTTATCATATATTTTAACATAGTATGTATTGGATTACCTGCCATCGAGGGGGGGGAGGGGGAAGGAGGGGAAAATTTGGAACAGATGGATTTGCAAGGGGCAGTGTTGAAAAATTACCCATGTATATGTTTTGTGAATAAAATTTTTTAAAAAAATTTTTTTCAATAAATAAATAAAAATTTAAAAATAAGACTAATGAGCTCATAGCTCTGAAAACTGTTTCATGAAGGGCCCTGGCTTCATTCACTTTACTCCTGGCTCAAGTCCATCTCTGGCCTTCACCTCTTCTCAACCACTTTCCAACAACAAATGGACCTCTGCCTGCAGGACTGCTGTCCAGGACTGGTTGAACCACTATTACATGAGGGGCCCCAGCTAGGCCAACTTCACTGCTGGTTCAACTCAAACTCTGGATTTCATGTCCTCTCTAGTAGTCTTTACACCCTACAGATGGTGCTATGCAAAGGATCAGACGCAAAAGTACCAAGTCCTTCACCTGATTGCCAGTACATAAGGACAGCCAAGAAGGCCTATTTTATTCCTGGATAAACTCTGGAGTCCTATACCTGCTCACCAAAGCCTTTCCATCTTGGAGAAATCTTCATACTGAGAAGCTCACCCTCAAGACCGATTAGGAACTAGCCTGGTTTACTTACCACTGCCAGAATGGATCACTCTCTGAATTTCTTTACTTCCTTTCCAGCAACCGTCCTTGTTCTCAGAGGCCCGTTCTCTGCACCGGTAGACTACCATTTCATGAGGGATCTTGGCCATGTACACTCCTGGCTGGACTCACTTTTAAGAGTTCTCCACCTGTTCAACAACAGCTTTCCTATCCTAAAGACACCTCTGCTCAAGCTGTTCTCTGAAGCACTGAGTCCCTACCCAAGACCAATACTAGAAGATGAGGAGACCCTCATGTTCCTTTTGCTCCTGGTTCCATCCTTCTCTAGACTTTTTCACTTATATACCAGCAGCTAAATGCTGGGGACATAAAGAAAGGCATGGACTATGGTCTCAGCCATGTTCTCTTTACTACTTACTTCACTCATTCTCACTCACACACTCAACAGAAGCCTTTCTACCCCGCAGACACCTGTACCCTCAGGCCTAGCAACTCTCTAGGCTAGACGGCCCTTCCAGGAAGGACCACCTCCAGTCTTATTTCCCTTCCATCTTGACTCTTATCTCTGTCCTTTTCTACTTCTCACCCTGGAGCTACTTCTTACATTCAGCTGTGATTTTGGAATAAGTATGTCCCTACCACCAGCAGCTGATCTGTGACAGGCTCCCACCATGCCCACCGCACTCCCAGCTGAATTTCATCTCTGGATTTCTTCACCTTCTCTCCAGGCACTTTCCCACTCTGCAGCTACTTCTGCCCTGTCGTTTCCCTGGAACGGCAAGTCCAAATATCCATTTTATGAGGAGTCCCAGACACACTCACTTTACTTTTGGCTGGACTTAGTCTCAGCAATTCTCCACCTGCTGACCAAAAGCCTTTGGAAATAACTCTAGCCTGAGGCCAGCTGTCATGACCGGTCAGTCCCTAAACTGAATTACGCTCCTGGCCGGGCTTTCTTTCTAGAATTTTTCTAGTGGTTCCACAGCAGCCTTCTTACCCTAGAGATAGCTCTCCCCTGAAGTCTCCCCTCAGTAACCTGGACCCCAACTTCATGAGGAATCCCCGTCATGTTTATTTCAATTTTCCCTTCTCTCATTTTATGGAGTTCTGTCTTTGTTCAGCAGCAGCCTTGTCAGAGATCCCTCTGCCTGGGCCTGTTCTCAGGTTTGGGGAGTCCCCATCCTCAACCCCATTTTACAAGGAGCTATGATCATACTCATTTCATTCCTGAGTCCACTCTGGCCCCTATCTGGTCACTAGCAGACTTGACATGCTGGATAAAGTTCAGTTCAGAAGACTTTTCAAGACTGGAGAGTTTCTGTCCCACCACAGGCTATGATCACTTCACCTGTCTCCACTCACCCTCTGGACTTCACTACTTGCCTTCCCCCCTCTTGGGATAACTCCACCCTGAGACCCACTCTCAGGATGGTACACTTCCATGCTGAACAGCCATTTCTTGGGGGACTCTAGTAACAGGTATATTTCACTCTCTTGGACTCCCCCTCCGGCTTTCTCTACTTGCTCATCAGTAGCCTTTGGTCCCCAGCCATAAATCCATCCTCAAGCTTACCCTCAGGATTGAGGAGTCCCTTCGGGCCCGCCACTTCATTCTGGACCTCATTCCAAGTTCCACTCATTATCCGGATTTCTCTACCTAGTCAACTAGTCTCCTCACCTTGGAGATACTTCTGCTTGGAGGCCTACTCTCAGAAGTAGTGAAGGCCCCAACTGTACCATCATTTCATGAGGGATCCCTGCCAATAAACTCTCAGTTTGACTCAGTTTCTGGAGTCCCTATCCTGCTTTCTAGTAGCCTTCCATCCTAGCTACCCCCAGCCTGAGGCCTCAAGATTGTGAGATCCTGCAAAAGTTTGTGAACTCCTCTGCTAAAAATATAGGGTAAAGTGGGCTAAAATTTTTATCATTCATTTAACAGAAGAATAACAGCATCTGCCTGTTTTTTTTCTCCCTTTCAGGGGTGGTCAAAAAGTTCCCCTGAGGAATAATGGGTTTTTTTGGCTGGGCCCCTTGCAGAGTCCAGAATTAAGTCATCTTTCACTGTTTCTCAATAAATTCAATGCCATCGGCTGATGTGAGTGTGCCACTGGGACCCAGATGGGACGACAGGAAATCCAATTCCTCCGGACCCTTTAAACTTAGCGGATTTCTCCTTTAGCACAAGGGGTATGGGGAAGGATTGGAGAAAGAGGTCTAGATCAGGGCCTAGTCCTAGTCATCTCATCAGTCCTGGGGTCAGAGGTGTGCCAGGAAGCACCTCCTCTGGGCTGTTACTGAAAGGCTATACTTGCTCCAATCTCTTGAATGAATCCAGATCTAAACAGCTTGATAATTTGTATACAACCCTTAGGGTATAGCCAAGTTTTCTGAGTCTATCCAAATCTTCTTCCTACCAATGTCACATCAATGCCAAGTACTTTTTACACTTAGTCTAAAATTGAGATCAAGGGATTGGGCATTTTATCATTAATATTATATGCAGTGAGTGGTTTGAAAGAATAAAGTCAGCAGTCCTCTTCTCTCATTGATTTTATTTGTATTTATTCTCTTTATTTTGTATTGTCTCTCCTAATTCAATATAAAGCCCTTGAAAGTAGGAACTGTTACATTCTTTGTATTTGTGTTCCTAGTACTTAGCACTGTGACTAGCACAAAGTAGGAAGCAAATGTATGAATAAATGAAAGAATAAATGAATGAATCTCTGATTGATCTGTGATCAATGTACAGACATGGCAATGGAGTTTGCTAGAGCTGGGACAAGGCTCCAACCTAAAGGAGCTGAGGAGATCAAGAAAAGGTGGTGGAAGGAGCAAAGTTAGAGCTACACAGAGCACTCCTGGCTAAAGTACTCACTTCTAAACACTTACCATCTTTATCAGTTTTGGGTTAGCTTTTTTTTTTTTTTTTTAACTTTTTCAAAAATTGAAATGCTGTTAATCTTTATGTTAAACCTCAACAGACTATTTTCTTGCTTAGTCATTGTAAAATTGATTTCAATGCTGAAAGCTCTTCCCTTCAATCCATCTAATTTTCTTATCACATTTATCATATTCTTATCAGTTTTGCTAAAATTGAAATAAACTATATCTGCTGCATCCTGGCTCAATTGTTTGGGTTTTGATGGCTCAGAGTGAGTGTAAATACCAATTATTTCTGTCCTGGCCAGAAACTCTGAGGGTACTCCCCATCCCAGAGAGACTGTTTTGGGAAGACAAACTAGGCCATCTTTTGCCTCCCCTCTTATCTAGCCTTTAACCCCTGGATAGCTGTTGCCTCAGACAAAATGAGACTTGGGAAAGGCTCCAGCTTTAAACAGGCCAAGGTCTCCCAGTGCATCTGGGGCCAAGGCCAATCATTATGACCTGTCTTGCCACTGGATTTCAATGATTCTGGGAGAGAGAGAGAGTGAGGCTGGCAATTTTACACCCAGCCTCACTTAAATCCAATTCACTTGCAAGACAAGACATCACCTTCCTGATGTCACTGGTCCTCTGAGAAAAAAGGACAAACAACAATATCTACAGCATCCCCCTCATCTACCACCCTAGTAATCACGCCCAAAAAGAAAATGACGCTAGTTTGGTTTATTAGTAAAAAAGCCACGTAACTTAAGGAGGGTGGCTTAACTTGGTTCCATAAACTTTTTTTCAATATAGTTGTATTTGCTTAAAAAAATTGTTTCCCCTCTGAGGCAATTGGGGTTAAGTGACTTGCCCAGGGTCACACAGGTAGGGAGCGTTAAGTGTCTGAGGTCACATTTAAACTGACTTCAGGACTGGTGCTCTATCTACTGCACCACCTAGCTGCCCCTTAAATTTGAAACTTAAAAACATTCTGAAAGAGGGGCCATAAGTCTCACCAGACTGCCAAGGGGATCTAGGGCACACAAAGTTAAGAACCCCTGGTCTAAAGCACCTTAACGCCCCACTCCCAAGTTTCCATCAGGATCCTTTGTCCCATCACTCTCTCTCCCTTTTCCTCCAGTTATTATGAAGGGGCTTCTCCCCTATTTAGAGGGAACCACAGAAAAACATTTCTTTGCAGTGAGCTGATCCCAATTTGAACTTCCAAGGGAGAGAAAAATTAATTTGTACCCTTTGGATAAGGAAAAGCCCTCGGCTAACGTAAATTATATAGCATCTGACACGGTAGGAGCTTAAGAAACGCTTTTCGACCCACGGCAATTGAAGCTGCCCGGGTCACAGGGAAAGCAAGTGATTAGGCCCAGGTTATCCAGTCAGGACATAGCAGTGGCTGGATTTGAACCCGGGGCCTCCTCGCTGCCGGCCTACCTTCCAGCTGACTCCTGAGGGAAAGGTCAGGGCCGCATAAGGCCCAAGTCAGCATTTTCGACCTCAGAGTGAGGTGATGTCCCAAGCTGGCCAGAGAGGTCCAACAGCCTCGGGGGTCACACAGCTAGGCTTTTCCTTCCCCAAATTTAAAAACACTAGGGGAGTCTGGGGAGCTGTCATCGTCCCCCTGTCCCAGTCGCAGAGAAACAAGGGACGAAAGAGAGGGACCAAGTGCTCACAAACGCCTCAGACGCCTCCTTTCTCCTAGTCCCGCCGACTTTCTCCGAATCCCGCCGATTTTCACCGAGTCCCTTTGCTAGTGACGCAAAAACGTGCGTATACGCGTCGTCTCGCTGTGATGACGCACGACGTCTACAAACGTGACGACGCTAAAATGCCCTTCTTCCGGATATGCGCGCTCATGGGGAGCTCAAAAAAGTAACATGGAGCAATGTCGCCGTCTTGTGGACTTACTTACATTTGCAGCAGCAGGAGCCTAAAATTCCGTTGCTTTTCCCAAAAGTCCATGAGCGGCCTCTAGTGGATTTTTGGAAGATTGCAACTGAGTGAGGCTTTTTTAGGGGGTTTTTTTTAGGGTTTTTTTTTGTTTTGTTTTGTTTTTAGTATCGATTTGTCAATCTCAATCAAAGGCTTCTTGGCTCCAGGGATACATCTCTGTGTTTTTTCTCCCTAAGTCATGTGATCTCAATATGGGGCACTGGCCATATACAAAACTCCCTCCACCAATGCAGATCAGCAACTCTCCATAATTCAGAGCGGGGCTTATTAATTTATATATGACCCTGGCTATATAGGTATATAAAATAGATATACAAATCAAGCATTTACTGACAATAACTCATAATTTCGTGATCTCTACATTCAGTTACAAGACCCCAAACAGGGTGGTGCCCCAGAAGTTTGTTTGTTTGTTTTGCTCAGGCAGTTGAGGTTAAGTGATTTGCCCAGGGTCACACAGCCAGGAAATGTTAGGTGTCTGAGACCAGACAGAAGTTTTGACTTAGACAATTGCAGGGTACAGACAGCTTAACTTGTCTGCATCAAATGGAGGATTTAAAACCAGTTCCTCTGACTTAAGGCTGACTCACTACTACTAGGTCAACAATCATTTTTAAGTACCTACTCTATTCCAGACTGGGGAGTGTGGCGCCAATTAAAATACAAGAATTAAACAGGCCCTGCCCTCCAGAAGCCTACAATCTTTTCTGGGGGTGGGGGAGTAGAGGATGGGGGTCACAGACAAGATAAGAATAGAGTGAGGGAAGCATTAGCAAAGAGAGAAGGAGCCTTAGCACACTTAATTCCTAAGACTTATTGGGATATGCTGAGCTGAGGAAAGCATACCGCCAAGAAACATGGATGAAGAAATCAGGATGGACTCCCCCCACACATCCAGAATGCTAATATGATAGATGTAATCCAAGAAAGGAGAGTGATGGGATCCTGCTGTGGGACCCCAGGTGAAGGAGCAGAAAGGTCTAAATCTCCTACAAGTATGCTGGTCTGAGCTACACAATTTCTTTTATATATTAATCCATTTCTTTCTTTTTTTTTCTTTTTTTTTTTTTTTTTTTGCTGAGGCAACTGGGGTTAAGTGATTTGCCCAGGGTAACAGAGTTAGGAAGTGTTAAGTGTCTGAGGCCAAATTTGAACTCAGGTGCTCCTGACTTCAGGGCTGGCGCTCTATCCACTGCACCACCTAGCTGCCCCAATCCATTTCTTTTTGATATAATGAAGGCTTATGAGCAGACAGCCAAACAATCTCCCTCTTTCCCTGAGAATATACATTAGGCCCTGGGATCCTAGATTTAAGAGTTGTCAGGGACCACACTGATCCTCAGAGAAGCCTTAAAGGGAATGGGACTCCTGATGAGGGAAAGGGCCTGAGCAGGGACTAGGAGATGTCCTATCAGCAGAAATCAATGACAATGCCATTGGGCTAATCCCTCCTACCCAGGTTGTAGCTGGCTGAGTCCTGGAAGGTTCAGCCCCAGAATGAGGGCCTGTGAAAAGAGATACTGCCTACGAGGAAGGGCCATGCCATGAGCCTTAGTGATTTCAGCTTAGCTCACCTGAAGGGGGTAATGGGTGGGAATGGGGCAAGAGTATCCCTCCCTGTGGAGTTAAATCTCACATGACTAGCTCCAAGGGGTTTGGGAACTTGTTTGGTTTTGTTCCAGTCACTGGGCTAAATGCTGGGGACATAAAAAAAGGCAAAAATACTCCTCTCAAGATGCTCCCAGTCTAATGGAGGAGACAAAATGCTAACAAGTATGTAAAAGCAAAATCTCAACAGGATAAACTGGCTTAGTGGTAAACTAGGGCCAGCCTGTACTTAAATTATCAGGGATTTGACAAGCTGGTTATAAAATATAATCAGTGTGCAGTTCAATTAGCTCCAGTCTCAGTAGTTGTTACTTTAAAAGAACTGGTACCAATCAGAGCAGAGTGTCCTTTACAAACATGATTGTGTCCTTTAAATGATTATTACTTAAAGAACAAATTTAATTGTGTTTTGTTCCAACATATAATACTGAGAAAAAAATCTAAGGTAAATATGAAGTTGTCAGAAAATTTTCCTAAAATCATCATTTGACTCTGTATTGTTTAAAAAAAAATCAGCATTTGTAACTATTACTTGATTCGATATCAGAAATAAAACAAACTAACCATTTTAAAATATTTTTGGATAAAGATACTCTATATCTCTAATCTAGTAAAATTCAACTAAACCAGAAAGTGTAGCTAATGAACTTCAAATCGAAATGATTAAAACTGGTCAAGCTCTCGACCAAGGAAGGCTTTACCTAGTTGATGAGGAACTGCTGCTGTATACCACCCATAGCTTGCTTTATACGTGCATCTCTCTTATTCTTGTCCTTCTTCTGGTTTGGAAAAGAGATTAGCTAACACTAATTTCTTCCAAGAATAACATTCTTGCAGAATTTTCATTACTTTCAATTACATTGTAGTCATGATCAACTAACATGAAAAAAGTGCAAAAACAGATGGATTGTACCATAAGAACTCTGGAAATTTTGAAGACTGGTACTGGAAAGCCCCTTGACTCCAAGATCTGATTAAGACAGTTAAGTTTTCATTAATAATGATTAAATAACAGTAAAAATTGGTGGCCAAAGTCCTGTGTAACTTGACCCTTCCCTACCTTTGCAGCCTTTTTATACTTTATTTTCCTTTGTGTATTCTGCCATCCTATGATACTGATCTCCTTCCCATTCCTCTAGCATGACATTTACATCTCTCAACTTCAGATGTTTATCCTGGTTGTCCTCCCTGGCTGGCCCTCTCTTTCTCCTCTCTCCCTCCTTCCGTGAGCCAAAGGCCCATCATCTGCAAGAAGCTTTTTTCCAACCCTCAATCTTTGTATCTTTCCTCTGAGATGACCCCCAATTCAGTGGATGTGCTGGTAAATGCTTAATAACTGGCTCTCAAAAAAAAAAGTCTGAGAGGGGGGAGGAAAGGTACTCTTAACAATAAATTGGAAAATTAGGAAGAAGGGAGGGTTTATAGGGAAAGATGGTGAGTTAAGTTTTGGACATGTTGAATTTAAGATGTCTAATAAGCAACTGGAGATGTGAGACTGGACATCAGTAGGCTAAGGCTAGACACATAGACAGCCATCTACATAGAGATGATCTCTGAAACCATGGGAGCTGATGAGCTCACCCAGTGAATCAGATAAAGGAAGAAGACAAGAGGACCCAGGGCAGAGTTTCAGGACTGGAAATGAGCACATAAAGAGGTTCCATCATCTGGGAGCTACTTTTGAAATTTTAGCTAGTGGCATCTTTTGAAATGGAAGCCTGAAGGCTCCTGAGAGTCTAGAGCTGAGCAACTCAGTCCTCCGGTGACAACTGAACATAGACAATGGAGCACCGGGAGGAAAAGAGCAGATGGAAAAGAGTGCCAGTGGTGGTGGTGAGAATCCAGTGAGGAAGAAGAGCAGAAAGGCAAGGTCCTGGATGGCTATCTCCACAAGAGCCCCTCTTCATTCAATCACATTCAGAGCCATAGGCTTATAGTAAGATATGGCCAGGAAGAAGCTCTGAGACATAAAGTCATAGGCTTCCATTTGGAAGGAGAATTCACGTGCCATCTAGTCCAACTCCCTCATGTGACAGAGGAAGAAACAGAACCAGGGAGAAGTGACCTGCTTTCATGTGAACTCAGGTCGTTTAGCTCCCAATCCAATGCTCATTTCATGAGCCCATTGTGTACCAACCCCTCATTTTGTAGATATAGAAACTGAGGCTCGGAAGTTAAGTGACTTTCCTTGATGCACAATCAGCAAAGATCAGAAGCAGAAAATTGAAGCCGGATTTCCCAGATGTTAAGTTCTGTGCATAAGCTACTACATTACAGACCCCTCTTAGTTTTGTCAATAGCCCTAATTAAACACTTAGGGGAAAACTGTACAAAAATTGCACTATAAAACTATAAATCCTTGGATGGAAGGCAGTGATCAGACTGTGCCCTGGATTAGATCAGTTTGAGAATACTGAGAGCTTGCAGGCCCCCAGACTAAGCTGTCCCTGAGGTACTGAAATAATGTAACAACTCAACACTCCAAAAAAGCAGAAGCAGAACCAGCCTAGACCTTCCTTCCATAAGTGCACACAACCTGGCCCTAACACAAAGTCTGAAGTCAGTAAGTATGCTGGAAGAATAAACAAACAAACAACAACAAATAATCCCATCATAAAAAGTTATTATGGCAATAGGGATGCTCAAACAGCAAATGACTCCAAAACAATTCCAAGCAAAGCCTCAAAGATGCATATAGCTTGGACACAAATTTAAGTGGAATTCCTGAAAGGGATGAATCAAAAGTTTAAAAAGAGTTTTAAAATGTTTCTTTAGCTTTCTTTTTCCAGGATCATGCAAGGGAATATAGTACTACAGCAGGGGCACCATGAATCCAGACAAGTGACTTCCCCTCCCTCTCTTTGAGACTCTGAGGCCCTGAGAAACAAGCTTGGGGTTTTAATTTAGTCTTTTTCATTCATCCATTCCAGCTATAGACACAGGCAGTAGAGTTCCCAAACCTGGACTTGAGCCACAGCAACCTTAGAGGCAGGATTCTAGGCTCAATGTTGCTGTCAACATCCTTGAGCCCAAGGAGTTTGGAGCTTGGAACTTCGTGGGATTATACCATATGAGAACTGGGTTAAACTGTGAACCTAATCCCCCTTCTCCAGAAACTGATGTGCTACAAGGGAGATTATGCCCTTCACGTGTTGGGGAGATGTTTATATATTCTTGTTGTACTTTTAAGATAAATATTTATGGGGCAGCTAGGTGGCATAGTGGATAGAGCACCAGCCCTGAAGTCAGGAGGACCTGAGTTCAAACCTGGTCCAAGACACTTAACATTCCCTAGCTGTGTGACTCTGGGCAAGTCACTTAACCTCAATAGCCTCAGCAAAAAGCAAAAAAAAAAAAAAAAAAAAAATTTCTTTGCAAAAGCTAATCTGAATATTAAATAGACCGGGAGCAAAGGATTCCTGAAATTGAGGGGGCACAATCAGTGGCAGCTGGAGCCAATGGCAGAGTGACTGGATGTTTCCCAACCCTCCCTTAAAAGGCACTGGAGAATCCTGGGGTGGGTAAAATGTACCACACCTGCACTTCTGGCAGTGGGGGCCAGGGTAGTCACGCTTATATCTGAACTGTGCAAAGCTCACATTTCACATCAAAGATCTTCATATGCCTATGGTGCTAAATGAAGCAGGGGATTTCTCTTAAACAATTAGTCTTGAGAATAGGAGTGTTGGCAAATTGAACAATTTATCATGATGACCACTATTTATTACACTAATTTTTAATCAAGTTATAGAAATATGATAGAAGCAATAATTGGTTTTATTGTATCCCCTGTTAACACACATAGTAAATGCTCAAGAAAATTTAAAATTAAATATATATATTCTTTTTAAAAGTTTTTATCAACAGAATGAAAGAGTTAGAGGAAAATATTTTGAAAAGAAATAAGACCTGTAGAAGAAAGACATAGAAAAGGAATTAACAACTTGGCACAAGAGGTACAAAAATTTGCCCAAAGAACAAACTGAATATTTAAAGGAACAAAAAAAGAAGTCAATGACCCCATGAGGCAAGAAGAAATTTTAAAATAAATTCAAAAGACTGAAGAAAAATAAGGTATCTCCTGGTTAACAACAAAAACAAAAACAATAACAACAAAAACCTGGAAAACAGATTGCAGAGAAAAAAATTGAAGAATCACTGGATTATTTAAATGTCATTTCATCATATTTGTAATCATACAAAACTGCCCAGAGCTCTTAGAATCAAAGGGCAAAATAAAAATAAAAAGAATATATCCATCACCTCCTAAAAGAAATCCTAAAATGAACACTAGCCAGGAACATCCTACCCAAAATCCAGAACTTCTAGGCCAAGGGAAAAAAAGTACTGCAAGCAGCTAGAAAGCAAGGATTCAAGTGCTGAGGAGTCCCAATCAGGATCACACATGATTTAGTAGCCACCACTTTAAAGAAAGCTCGTGGCTCAGTGGATATAGCATCGTGTCTTGAATCAATTCAAATCCAGCCTCAGACACTTCCTAGCTCTGTGACTCTGGGCAAGTCACTGATTGCCTGACAAAATGGATTCACTAAAGAAATGGCAAATCACTCCGCCATCTCTGCCAAGAAAATCCCAAATGGGGTCAAAACAGGCAGGACATGACTGAACAATAACTCTAAAGGAGAGGAGAGCTTGAAATATGGGTTTATGGGTAAGAATAACTTACCCAGGAAAGCTGTGTATAATTCTACAGGAGAAAAAAAAATAGACTCAATGAAACAGAGGACTTCTAAGCATTCTGATGTTTAGTGCTATAGAGAAACCAGTGCTGAATAGAAATTTTGAAGTTCAAACACAGGAGTTACAAGAAATATAAAAAGATGAACAAGAATGAACACTGAGAAAAAACTAAACAAAGAGAAACTGCTTATATTCCAATAAGGGATGAGCATATATGTGCCCCTTCTGAATCCCAGCATCCTCAGGGCTCAGGACAGAAGGCCTGAAAGTGATTTTATGATGTCTTGATGATGTTAAAAGCAGAATGAAAATGAAGGGGAAGAAAAATGCACTTGGACAGAGAGGGAGAAGGAAAGAAAGGGGAGGGAAAATTATCTTATATAATCAGGTAAGCAAGTAAGTCTGTAGGAGCAAGCAGAATGAGGTAGAGGAGAACAACCTCACTCTCATCTGAATTGTTAATAGAAGGAAAAATACACACACACAGTTAGGTACAGAAACCCATTTCATTCAACAGGGAAATAGGAGGAAGAAGGGGAAATTAGAGAGGAGCTAGATAAGGGAAAGATTAGTACTAAGCAAAACAAACCTTAAGGATATCCCAAAATACTTAGACCTCTTTTTGAGATAGCAAAGAATGGAAACCTGAGAGGATGCCTAGTGAAGACTAGCTGAACATGGATATAAAGTATATAAATGTGATGGAATACTATTGTCCTGGAAGAAATTAGAAAGGGGATGGTTTTGGGGAATCTTGGCAAAGTCTGGATGAACCGATATGGAGAAATAGAACCAGGAGAACAATTTATACAATCACAAGAACGCTATCAAGAAATAAAAAACATACCTTGAAAAGTTTAGGGCTCTTCCTCCTCCTTCCTCTGTGGGCTCCCCATCTCTGCTCACACTGTTACTGCCTCCACCAAAGGCTTGGGATTCACGCCAAACCCCCTTTGCCATGGAGGATTATCATAAGGTGGACCAAAAGAAACTGCAGGCGCTGAAGGACACCACAAACCAGCCACCCATGAAGTCCATCCAAGCTACCACCAGCAGCTTGGGCTGCCCCACATGATGCTGAGGGGCAGCAGAGATCATGGCAGTCCTCTTCCTCCACACCATGAAGCACAAACTGTAGGATCACAGGGAAGCCAGCAACGACCGCTTTGCGCTCTCCAAGGGGTGTGCAGCCCCCATCCTCTATGTAGTCTGGGTTAAGGCCGGCTTCCTGCTAGAGGCTGAGTTGTTGAACTTAAGAAAGAACAGCTCTATAATGGATGACCATCCAGTCCCTTTACACTTGTGACTACTTTCAGTCAAGGGCATGGAGCAGCTTTTAAAAGGGTCTACACAGACAAAAACTTCGACAAAGCCAGCTGCCATATCTACTATTTGCTGGGCAACAGTGAGCTGTCTGAAGGCTCTGTGTGGGAGGCCATGGCCTTTGCAAGATTCTACAAGCTGGACAACCTGACTGCCATCCTTGACATTAATCATCTGGGCCGGGATGACGCTGCCCCACTGCAACACCAAGTAGAAGTGATGTGAATCCTTTGGGTGGAAGACAATCATTGTGGATGGACACAGTGTGGAAGAACTCTGCAAGGCCTTCGACCTGAGCCAGCACAAGACACTGGCTGCCACTAAGGCATAAAAAGGCAGAAGAATCTCAGGTGTAGAAGATGATAAGGAATCTTGACAAGGGAAGCCCAAAAACATGGCAGAATGGGTCACTGAGGAAATTTATGGCCACATCGAGAACAAGAAGATTCTAGCCAGCTTCCCCAAAGAGGATGCCCCCACAGTTACCATCACAACATCCAGATGCCATCTTCCCCAAATTACAAAGTTGGAGACAAGCTAGCCCCCTGCAAAGCTATGGCATGGCCCTGGCCAAACTGGGGCAAGCCAGTGACAGTGTGGTTATCCTGGACGGGGACACCAAAAGGTCCACCTTTTTCAAAACTCTTCAAGGAACATCCTGATCGCTTCCTTGAGTCATTGCAGAACAGAAAGCTTGGTGAGCACTGCTGTGGGCTGTGCTAGCCATGATAGGACCATGCCTTCCTGCAGCACATTTGCTGCCTTCTTAACCAGGGCCTTTGCCCAGATCTGTATGGCAGCCATTTCTGAGAGCAACAACCAGCTGTGTGGTTACCATTGGTGAAAATGGTCCTTCTCAGATGGCCTGTGAAGACCTTGCTACTTGCTGGAGCATTCCTAATGGGGGCAGTCTTTTATCTGAGTGATGCTGTGGCCACTGAGAAAGCAGAAGTTAGCCACCAACAGAAAGGGGATCTGTTTCTTAATGAGGAGCCACCCAAAGAGCACAATCCTTTCCTACAACATTGAAAACGTTCAGGTTGGCCAAGCTAAGGTGATCCTGAAGAGCAAGGATGACCAGGTGACTGTTACTGGCACTGAGGTGACCTTCAACAAAGCCTTGGCTGTGGCTAAACAACGAAGTACTTGGTCCCTTTACAGTTAAGTTCTGAATAAGACACTCTTCCTTGAAAGTGCCATGTGACCTCTGGCCACATCCTGACTGTGGAGAACCAGTCCTAGGAAGGTGGAAGAAGGCTGTGACTGCTGCCACATTGGGTGAACCAGGTACCACCATCACTCACTGGGTGGTCACCAGCATCCTGGTGGAGCCGTTGAAGATGTCTGGCATTGAAGCCACTGTTTGGGCTCTCAAGGCAGCCGTGTCTCAAGTCCAAGATGTCTGCTGGAGATTCTAGGCCAAAACAAGGGGTAGAGAAGAGAGAAAGAAACATTCCTGTAACTTTAAATACACAAGAGAATCTTTTCTTCCTATTAAGGATCAATTGAAAAGAATTAAGAAAAACGTTTTGAGAAAAGACACACAATAGCTTAGGCACTCTGATCACCATGATGACCAAGTACAATTCCAGAGGACGCATAATGAAACACGCGACTCACTTCCTGATGGAGAGGGGAAGGGCCAGGAGGGCAGAATGAGACATGTGTGCATCTGTACATGTATATATACAAGTGTGTACATGGAATCTTTTGGAAATGGCCAATGTGGAAATTTGTCTTGCTTAATTATATCTGTTTAATTGGTTTTTGGCTTTCGTCTACTTTATGGGGGTGAAGTGGAGAAAGATTTTGGGAGAGTGAGACAAAAATGTTAATAGAAAGAAAGAAAAAGAAGAAAAGAAGGGAGTGAAAAGGAGAGGGAAGAAAAGAAGAGGGAAAGGGGGTAGGGAGAAAAGAAGGGAAGAAGAAAGGAAGGAGGCAGGGAGAAAAGAAGGGAGGAAGGCAGAAAGAAAGAAGGAGAAAAGAAGGGAGGAAGAAA
>JAJPUD010001090.1:14064-172405 GCA_023553655.1 Myrmecobius fasciatus | reverse complement strand
AGAATGAAGGAAGAAAGGAGAGGGAGATAAAACAGGAGAAAGGAGGGGGGGAAAGGAGGGAAGAAGGAGGGAGGGAAGAAAGAAACGAAGGAACAAGGGAGGAAAGGAGGGAAGGAGGGAGGGAAGAAGGAAAGGAGGGAGGGAGAAAAGGGAGCAAGGGGAGGTCGTCATCAAAAGCAAAATATTCGGGAGGAGGGAAGGGGAAAAGGCCAAAGAAAAGCATAACTTTGGGTAAATAAGATGGCAGGAAATACACAATTAGTTATTTTAACTGTGAATGTGAATGGGATGAACTCTCCCATAAAACAGAAGCAGATAGCAGACTGGATTAAAAGCCAGAATCCAACAATATGTTGTTTACAAGAAACACATTTAAAGCTTATTGATACATACAGAGTGAAGGTAAAGGTCTGGAGCAGAATCTATTATGTTTCGGGGGAAGTAAAAAAAAGCAAGGGCAGCAATTCCGATCTCAGATCGAACAAAAGCAAAAACAGATCTAATTAAAAGAGATAAGGAAAGAAACTATATTTTATTAAAGGGTATCATAGATAATGAAGCAATATCAATACTAAACATATATGCACCAAGTGGTATACCATGGAACTTCCCAGAAGAAAAGTTAAGAGAGATACAAGAAGAAATAGACAGCAAAACTATACTAGTGAGGGATCTCAACCTTGCTCTCTCAGAACAAGATAAATCGAACCACAAAATAAATAAGAAAGAAGTTAAGGAGGTAAACAAAATGTTAGAAAAGTTAGCTATGATAGATCTTTGGAGAAAACGGAATGGAGACAGAACGGAGTTTTTTCTCTGTGGTTCATGGAACTTATACAAAAATTGACCTCGTGTTAGGGCATAAAAACCTCAAAATCAAATGGAGAAAGGCAGAAATGGTAAACGCATTTTTTTTTTCAGACCATGATGCAACAAAAAATCACATGTAATATAAGGCCAGGAGAATATAACCCAAAAGGTAATTGGAAATTAAATAATCTAATCCTAAAGAATGAATGGGTGAAACAGCAAATGATTGACACAATTAATGATTTCATCCAGGAGAATGACAATAATGAGACAACATACCAAAATTTGTGGGATACAGCCAAAGTGGTTATAAGGGGTAATTTTATATCTCTAGATGCTTACTTGCATAACACAGAGAAAGAGAAGATCAATGAATTGGGCTTACAACTAAAAAAGCTAGAAAAAGAACAAATTAAAAACCTCAATTAAATAACAAATTTGAAATTCTGAAAATAAAATGGGAGATTAATAAAATTGAAAATAAGAAAACCATTGAATTAATAAATAAAACTAAGAGTTGGTTTTATGAAAAAACCAACAAAATAGATAAATCTTTAGTTAATTTAATTAGAAAAAGGAAAGAAGACAATCAAATTGTTAGTCTCAAAAGTGAAAAGGGAAAACTTTCCACCAATGAAGAGGAAATTAGAGCAATAATTAGGAATTACTTTGCCCAACTTTATGCCAATAAATTTAGATAATGTAAATGAAATGGAGGAATATGTACAAAAATTTAGATTGCCCAGGTTAACAGAAGAGGAATAAATCATTTAAATAGCCCCATTTTAGAAAAAGAAATAGAACAAGCTATTAATCAACTCCCTAAGAAAAAATCTCCAGGGCCAGATGGATTTACATGTGAATTCTACCAAACATTCAAAGAACAATTAATTCCAATAGTATATGAACTATTTGGAAAAAATAGGGAAAGAAGGTGTTCTACCAAATTCCTTCTATGATACAGATATGGTGCTGATAGCTAAACCAGGTAGGGTGAAAACAGAGAAAGAAAACTATAGACCAATTTCCCTAATGAATATTGATGCAAATTTTTTAAATAAAATATTAACAAAGAGATTACAGAAAGTCATTACCAGGATAATACACTATGACCAAGGAGGATTTATACCAGGAATGTAGGGCTGGTTCAATATTAGGAAAACTATCAGCATAATCAATTATATTAATAACCAAACTAACAAAAATCATATGATTATCTCAATAGATGCAGAAAAAGCATTTGATAAAATCCAACACACATTCCTATTAAAAATAGTAGAGAGTATAGGAATAAATGGGCTTTTCCTTAAAATGATCAGTAGCATCTATTTAAAACCATCAGCAAGCATCATATGTATTGGGAACCAGCCCCATTCCCAATAAGATCAGGAGTGAAATAAGGCTGCCCACTGTCACCATTACTATTTAATACTGTATTAGAAATGTTAGCTTTGCAGTCGATCAGTGGCATAGGATAGGTTATCAGGACAATCTAGGCAATAACTTTAACAATTTAGTGTTTGATAAACCCAAGGACCCCAGCTTTGGGATAAATACTCACTATTCGGCAAAAACTGCTGGGAAAATTGGAAACTAGTGTGGAAGAAACTAGGGCTTGACCCATACCTAATACCACATACCAAGATAAGATCTAAATGGGTTCATGATCTAGATATAAAGAGTGATATTGTAAGCAAATTAGAGGAACATAGTATAGTTTACCTCTCAGACCTGTGGAGATGGAATAAATTTATGTCCAAAGAAGATCTGGAACTCCTAATTGAACACTAGTTAGATAATTTTTATTATATTAAGTTAAAAAGTTTCTGTACTAACAAAACTAATGCAGACAAGATTAGGAGGGAAGCATCAAATTGGGAAATCATCTTTACATTTAGGGGTTCTGATAAAGGTCTCATCTCTAAGATATATAGAGAATTGTCTCACATCTATAAAAATTCAAGCCATTCTCCAATTGATAAATGGTCAAAGGATATGAACAGACAATTTTCAGATGAAGAAATTAAAACTATTTCTAATCATATGAAAAGGTGCTCCAAATCACTATTGATCAGAGAAATGCAAATTAAGACAACGCTAAGATACCACTATACACCTGTCAGATTGACTAAGATGACAGGAAAAGATAATGATGAATGTTGGAGGGGATGTGGGAAAGCTGGGACACTGATACATTGTTGGTGAAACTATGAACGGATCCAACCATTCTGGAGAGCAATTTGGAGCTATGCTCAAAAAGTTATCAAACTGTGCATACCCTTTGACCCAGCAGTGTTTCTATTGGGCCTATATCCCAAAGAAATGTTAAAGTAAGGGAAGGGACCCACACGTGCAAGAATGTTTGTGGCAGCCCTTTTTGTAGTGGCTAGAAACTGGAAACTGAATGGATGTGCATCAATTGGAGAGTGGCTGAATAAATTATGGTATATGAATGTTATGGAATATTATTGTTCTGTAAGAAAAGACCAACAGGATGATTTCAAAGAGGCCTGGAGGGACTTGCATTAACTGATGCTGAGTGAAATGAGCAGAACCAAGAGATCATTATACATGGCAACAATAAGACTACATGATGATCAGTTCTGATGGACATGGCTCTCTTCAACAATGAGGTGTTTCCTGATGCATTGTTGGTGGAACTGTGAATGGATCCAACCATTCTGGAGAGCAATTTGGAACTATGATCAAAAAATTATCAAACTGTGCATACCCTTTGACCCAGCAATGTTTTTATTGGGCTTATATCCCAAAGAGATCTTAAAGGAGGGAAAGGGACCCACATGTGCAAGAATGTTTGTGGCAGCCCTTTTTGTAGTGCCTAGAAACTGGAAACTGAAGGGATGCCCATCAATTGGCAAATGGCTGAGCAAATTACGGTATATGAATGTTTTCACGACGATTTCAGAGAGGCCTGGAGAGACTTGCATGGAATGATGCTGAGTGAAATGAGCACAACCAGGAGATCATTGTACACGGCAACAACAATACTATATAATGATCAATTCTGATGGACATGGCTCTCTTCAACAGTGAAATGTTTCAAACAATTCCAATTATTCAGTGAAGAAAGCCATAAACATCCATAAAGAGGGATGTGAAATGTGGATCACAACATAACATTTTCATGCTCTCTATTGATGTTTGCTTGCATTGTGTTTCCTTTCTCTGATTTTTTTTTCTTGTAGATACGATTTTTCTTGCACAACAATGATAAGTGTGGAAATATGTATACATATATTCGATTCGTCAAGTATTTTAACATAATTAGCATGTAGTAGATATCCTGCCATCTAGGGGAGGGGTGGGGAATAGAGGGGAAAAATTTTGTAACAGAAAGCTTTGTAAGGATTAATGTTGAAGAATTTCCCATACATATGTTTTGCAAATAAAGTTTTAATAAAAAAAACCAACAAAAAAACAATGAGGTGTTTCAAACCAGTTCCAGCTGTTCAGTGATGAAGAAAGCCATCTATACCCAGGGAGAGGCACTGTGGGATCTGAGAGTAGACCACAACATAGCATTTTCACACTCTCTATTGATGTTGGCTTGCATTATGTTTTCCTTCTCAGTTTTTTTTCCCTGTAGATCCGATTTTTCTTGTACAGCAAGATAACTATATAAATATGTATACATATATTCGATCTGTCAAATATTTTAACATAATTAGCATGTATTAGACTTCCTGCAGTCTAGGGGAGGGAGTAAGGGGTAAGAAGGAAAAATTTGTAACAGAAAGCTTTTCAGGGTCAATATTGAAAAAATACCTATGCATATGTTTTGCAAATAAAAAGCTTTAATCAAAAAAAAAAGAAATGTTTGCTTTGGCAGTAAGAAAAGAAAAAGAGATTAAAGGAATCAGAGTAGGTAATGAGGAAACCAAATTATCACTCTTTGCAGATGACATGATGGTATACTTAGAGAACTCTAGAGACTCAATTAAAAAACTACTAGAAACAATTCATAACTTTATCAAAGTTGCAGGATACAAAATAAATCCACATAAATCATCAGCATTTTTATACATCACTAACAAAATCCAACAGCAAGAGATATTAAGAGAAATTCCATTAAAAATAACAGTCAGTAGTATAAAACATTTGGAAATCTATCTGCCAAGGGAAAGTCAGGAACTATACGAACACAGCTATAAAACACTTTCCACATAAATAATGCCAGACCTAATCAGTTGGAAAAACATCAAATGCTCATGGGTAAGCTGAGTGAATGTAATATTAATGACAATACTACCAAAACTAATTTACTTATTTAGTGCCATACCAATCAAACTCTCAAGAAATTATTGTACAGATCTAGAAAAAATAGTAGCAAAATTCATCTGGAAGAACGAAAGGTCAAGAATTTCAAGGGAATTAATGAAAAAAAAATGATGAAGATGGCCTTGCTGCGCCAGATCTAAAACTATATTATAAAGCTGCGGTCATCAAAACCATTTGGTACCAGATAAGAAATAGAGTAGTCAATCAGTGGCATAGGATAGGATCACAGGACAAACTAACTATATTATTGCTATAGCAATAACTATAGCAATCTAGTGTTTGATAAACCCAAAGACCCCAGCTTTTGGGATAAGAACTCACTATTTGACAAAAACTGCTGGGAAAATTGGAAACTAGTATGGCAGAAATTAGGCATTGACCCACACCTAACACCGTTTGCCAAGATAAGATGGAAATGGGTTCATGATCTAGACATAAAGAATGATATTATAAACAAATTAGAACAAAGGATAGTTTACCTCTCAGACCTGTGGAGAAGGAAGGAATTTGTGTCCAAAGAAGAACTGGAACTCTTAAATGAACACCAGATAGATAATTTTGATTATATTAAGTAAAAAAGGTTTTCTGTGTATACCCTTTGACCCAGCAGTGTTTCTATTGGGTTTATATCCCAAAGAGATCTTAAAGGAAGGAAAAGGTCCCACATGCGCAAAAATGTTTGTGACAGCCCTTTTTGTTGTGGCTAGAAACTGGAAATTGAGTGGATGTGTCAGTTGGAGAGTGGCTGAATAAGTGATGGTATATGAACATCATGGAATATTATTGTTCTGTAAGAAACAACCAACAAGATGATTTCAGAGAGGCCTGGAAAGACTTGCATGAACTGATGCTGAGTGAAATGAGCAGAACCAGGAGATCATTGTACATGGCAACAATAAGACTATATGATGATCAATTCTGAAGGACATGGTTCTCTTCAATAATGAGATTTTTTTAAACCAGTTCCAGTTGTTCAGTGAGGAAGAAAGTTATATATACACCCAGGGAGAGGCCTATGGGATATGAGTCTGGACCACAACATAGCATTCTCACACTCTCTATTGATGTTCGCTTACATTATGTTTTCCTTCTCAGGTTTTTTTTTCCCTGTACAGCAAGATAACTGTATAAATATATATACACATATTCGATCTGTCAAATATTTTAACATAATTAACATGTATTAGACTTCCTTCCATCTAGGGGAGGGGGTGGGGGGTAGGAGGGAAAAATTTGTAACAGAAAGCTTTGCAAGGGTCAAGGTTGAAACATTGCCCATACATATGTTTTGCAAATAAAAAGCTTTAATTAAAAAAAAGTTTAAAAGGTTTTATACAAACAAAATTAATACAGATGAGATTAAGAGGGAAGCAATAAATTGGGAGATTATTTTTTCATCTAAGAGTTCTGATAAAGGCCGCATTTCAAAAAAAATATATAGAGAATTGACTCAAATTTATAAGAATTCAAGCCATTCTCCAATCAATAAATGGTCAAAGGATATGAACAGACAATTTTCAGATGAAGAAATTAAAACTATTTCTAGTCATATGAAAAGGTGCTCCAAATCACTATTGATCAGAGAAATGCAAATTAAGACAACTCTGAGACACCACTACACACCTGTCAGATTGGCTAAAATGACAGGAAAAGATAATGATGAATGTTGGAGGGGATGTGGGAAAACTGGGACACTGATTGGTGGAATTGTGAATGGATTCAACCATTCTGGAGAGCAATTTGGAGCTATACTCAAAAAGTTATCAAACTGTGCATACCATTTGACCCAGCAGTGTTTCTATTGGGCCTATATCCCAAAGAGATCTTAGAGGAGGGAAAGGGCCCCACATGTGCAAGAATGTTTGTGGCAGCCCTTTTTGTAGTGGCTAAAAACTGGAAACTGAGTGGATGCATCAGTTGATGCATAATAAGTGATGGTATATTAATGTCATCAAATATTATTGTTCTGTAAGAAACGACCATCAGGGTAATTTTAGAAACACCTAGAGACTTACATGAAGTGGTACTAAGTGAAATGAGCAGAACCAGGAGATCATTGTACAGGGCAACAAGATTATACAATGATCAATTCTGAAGGATGTGGTTCTCTTCAACAATGAGATGTTTTAAACCAGTTCCAATTGTTCAGTGATGAAGAAAGCCATATACACCCAGGGAGAGGCCTGTGGGATCTGAGTCTGGATCACAACATAGCATTTTCATGCTTTCTGTTGTTATTTACTTGTATTTTGTTTTCCTTCTCAGGGTTTTTTTTCCCTTGCAGATATGATTTTTCCTGTGTGACAAGATAACTGTATATGTATACTAATATTCTACTTGTCATATATTTTGATATATTTAACATGTATTGGACTACCTGCCATCTAGGGGAGGGGGTGAAGGGAAGGAGAGAAAAATTTGGAACAGAAGGCTTTGCAAAGGGCAATGTTGAAAAATTACCCATGCATATGTTTGTAAATAAAAAGCTTTAATTAAAAAAGGGGTGGCAAGGAAGGAATGAAAGAGGGAGGAAAGAAGAAAAGAAGGTAGAGAGAAAAGAGGGGAGGAAGGAAGGAAGGAGGGAGAGATGAAGGAAAGGAGGGAGGGAGAAAAGGAAGGAGGGAGGAAGGATGGCTCTGGGAGAGAGGGAAGAAGGAAAAGAAGGAAGGAGAAAAGAGAGAAGGAAGGAGGGAGGGACGGAAAGAAGGAGGAAGAAAAGGGAAGAAGGAAGGAGGGGGGAAAGAAGGAAAGGAGGTAGGGAGAAAAGAAAGGAAGAAGGAAGTTAGGAAGGAGGGAGGGAAGAAAGGAGGGAGGGAAGGAGGGAAGTAAGAAGGAAAAGAAGTAGGGAGGAAAGAATGAAAAAAGGAAGGAGGGAAGAAAGAAGCAAAAAAGGGAGGGAGAAAAGGGAGGGAGGAAGGAAAGAGGGAGGGAAAGAAGGAAACTAAGTAGGGAGAAAAGAAGGGAAGAAGGAAGGAAGGAGGGAGAAAAGAAGGGAAGAAGGAAGTAAGGAGGAAAGGAAGAAGCAAAGGAGGTTGGGATAAAAAGGGAAGAAAGGAAAAAAGAAAGAAGGTATGGAGAAAAGAGGGAAGGAAGGAAGGGAGGGAAGGAGGGAAGAAAGGAAGAAGGAAAAAGGGAAAGAGTTCAGAAGGCCATAGATAAAAGAAATACTCTTGGGTTGTGGAAGGTCCGGGGCTAGGAGAAAGTTAGGCTGTGTTTCTTTAGTTAATACTGGCATTTCCGGTGATTGTGACTTGACTTCGCCAGCAGGTGTCAGCACTGCTCCCTCTTAGCCCATTTCTGGTCTCTCAGCTTCTACCCCGCCCTCTGCCCTGTGCAGTTCTCACTATGTCCCAGCAGATGGCAGCATCGCCAAAGGAAAGGCCTCCTCTTCCGGTCTACGTTTCCTTTTGAAAAAAAAAATTGCTTTTTGAAGCTTTTTTCCCTTCCCAGGAAGCCTGGCCAACCCAGAAGGAGCCCTCGGAGCTTCAGAGGAACAAAGCGCCTCTCTTTGCACGACCCCCCCCGGAACGTTTTACCCAGTTCCACGCCAATCCCAATCCAAGACAACAGGCATTTATTAAACACCTACTATATGCCAAGTGCTGTTTCAAGCATTGGAAATGTAAGGGCGAAAGTGAAATACTCTCAGCCCAGAAGGGGCTTCCACTCTGCAGGGCTCTGGAGTTCCCTCCCCGCTCTGGAGCTCCGTTTTCTCTATTCTGTACAGGGAAGGGATTGACCTGCACAGCCATGTTGGAGGAATCCGGGCCACACTAGTTTTTCCTTCAAAAAGAGCAAAAGTGTCTTAGAAACCTTAGTGATCCCACAGACAAAGGCCTCAGCTACTCACAAAAAAGGTGGCAAGAGTTGTCACAGGCTCCTCGGGTGGGAGGCACACTTCTGGCTGCTGTGGAGGCCAGCAAATGTGGAGGCCCTCAATCTGCACCCAATGGATCAAAGCTGTACCTGTGCTGAATATGCTTTACTTGCTATTATTAAGTAAATATCCTTTTGTTAAATAGTCACATGGTGTAAACATGGCTCACTTTGTTGCAGCATCATTAAATCTGAAGCATTCAACAGGCTTGAGTCAGGCCTAGCCCACAACAGACTCTGAAGTCCCTTCCAGGACTAGAGTTCCCATCCCAGGTATGACCTTGGACAAGGACTTCCCTGGACCTCAGTTTCTTCTTCTGGACAATGAAAGGGTAAGTCTCACTGGGCTCTGAGGTTCGGGCCAGCTCTTGCTCTCTGGTCCTCTGAGCCTATGTAAACATAAATGCACAGGTGGTTCTCTGGAGGCAGATAACACTAATGCTGTTGTGGAGAAGACCCGGGATAGAGGCCAACCAAATTGAAGAGGTTATTCTCAAAGAGCCTTTCTGGGGGTGCCATTTGTGCCGTTTGCTTATCAAACTTGGGCACGTTGCAGGGCCTTCAGGAAGAGATCTGCCGCTACTCCACAGAAAAGGCTGACCTCCCATACAGCAAAGAACAAGTGGGGGAAAATGCTGATGTCTGGATGATGATATTATAGGGAACCAGCTACTCCTCCGATGGTGTCTTATTAATTTTGGCCCACAGGAAGCTAGGTCAGTGGCTTACGCCTTTGTCTGCTGGATACATCAAGTTTCAAAGACAAATTCACAATCTTTTAGGGAAAAACTAACCTCCAAATCTGCCCCTGTCTCCCCATCCCTGCTAGTTATCTTCCCACATCTCTCCTCTTCTGCGGTCACACTCCTTGAGAAGACCTTCTCCAACAGAGACCTCCACTGCTCCACTCCTTTTCTTTTGAACTCTCTACAATATGGCTTCCAAACTCGTTACTCAACTGAATCTGCTCTTTCCGAAGTTCCCAATGATCTCTTCATTTTCAAATCATTAGATGTGGCCTTTAGTCACTCCTCATCCTCAATGTCTCCATGCAGCCTTCACCACAGCTGGTCCTCCCTTCTCACTAGTGTTTTTATGACACTCATCTCTCTTGGTTTTCTATCTGA
The DNA here is from genome assembly GCA_023553655.1 of Myrmecobius fasciatus. Lineage (NCBI taxonomy): Eukaryota > Metazoa > Chordata > Mammalia > Dasyuromorphia > Myrmecobiidae > Myrmecobius > Myrmecobius fasciatus. The sequence continues at coordinate 162,293 of JAJPUD010001090.1, read as the reverse complement.
CTGCTCTTTCTTAGTCTCCTTTGCTAGCTCTTCATCCGAGACGTGCCCCCTAACTTTTTGGGTCTCATTCAGGCCTCTATTCTGGGGCCTTTTCTCTTGTCCTGTATTATTTCACTTGGTGATGTCAACAGCTCCTACAGATTAAAATATCATCTCTGTGCTGCTGATTCTTAATTCTATTTATCTTAAATTCATTGTCCACAACCAAACTATCTTTTCTCCCGTGCCCTCTCTTTTTCCTGTTCAGTTGTGTCACTTTTTATAACCCTATTTGGGGTTTTCTTGGCAAAGATACTGGAGTGGTTTGCCATTGCCTAGCTCATGTTACAGATGGGGAAACTGAGATTGAAAACCAAGGTGAAATGACTTGGCCAGGGTCACACAGCTAGGAAGCATCTGAGGCCAGAAGAGGCATCTTCCTGACTCCAGGTCTGACACTCTATCCACTGCCCCTTCTCCTCCTCCTCTTCCTAAATTGCTTCTTACTGCAATGGGCACCAGCCTCCTTAGTCACCCAGCCTTACAACCTCAGTGTCATCTCCCATTCCTCCTGTGTCTCATCCCCTACATCCGATGTATTACCAAGCACTGTCAATTCTACCTTCTGTATGCCCCGCTCATATATACCTTTTGCCTGGCTCCCTCCAGGCAGGGGCCCCCTTCACCTACATCTGTACCACTGCAATAGTCTCCTTGCTGGAAGTCCCTTGCCTCCTTGAGTCCATCCCTCACTTATCTGCCAAAATGATCTTCCTAAAACACAGATCTGACCATGTCAATCTGCAGCACAGAGGAGCCCCGGTAGCTCCCTATCACTCTCAGGATCACATATAGAATCTTCTGCCTGGCATTCAAAGCCCTTCATTACCTGGCCCTCCCTACCTTTCCAGTCTTCTTACACCTTCTTCACCTCCTATACTTTATAATCCAGCCAGTGACTCGGACCTCCCTGCTGTTAATTGCACAAACTATCCCATTTCCCCACTGGCTGGCCTTTATGTCTGGAATCCTCTCCCTCCTTATCTGTCCAACACCTACACCCCCCTCACTTCCTTCAAGTCCCAGCTAAAATGTCTTGTTCCTCAAAAAGTCTTTCCTGATTTCCCCTTCCTGGCAACGTGCCCCTCCATTTCTAGTCTCCAATTAAGCCTCTGCATTATTCATTTGCTCATAATTGATTGAATGTTATTCCTTCCCTCTTCCCCCATTAGACTATGAACTCCTGGACTATAGGAAGTGAGATTTTGTTTTTTCTTTGTATCTTTGTATTTATGCCCTGCACATAGTAGGTGCCTAATAAACACATCCTTTATTGGTTCAATCAGTGACAATCAAGTGCAAGGAATGAAAATCATACCTCTTCCCTTCACAAAATTCAGTTTCAATCAATTAAGAGATCAAGGAGCATTTATTATTGTTTACAATGTACCAGCACCAGAAGTACTAAGAAAAAGCCAAACAGCCCCAGTCTCCGAAGAGACTAGATTTTACTGGAGGAGGAAAAATATATATGTGTATATGTAGCCATACCCATACATATCCCCAGGACATATCCCAAAGGGCTGAAGGAGGGGGAAAGATCTCTCAGAGAAGGGGGCACCTCAACTGCGTCTTGGAGGAAGAGACAGATTTTATGAGGTTGAGGTAATGGAGCATTCCAGGCACGGGTGACAAAAATAGTATCAGGACATGGAAAGGAGGATGGGACAGTCCTGTGGGGGAAGCAGCAAGTGGGCCTCTATGAGTGGTCTTCAGAGGGTATGGAAGGGAATAGTGTTAAAATACTGGAAACAGAGTCAGGGCATGGGCTGCTAGGTAGCTCTATAGTGGATAGAATGCTGGGCCTATAAGCAGGAAGACTCCTCTTCCTCAAATCAAATCTGGCTTCGAACACTTACTAACCAGATGACTCTGCCAAGTCACTTTACTCTTGTTTGCCTCAGTTTCCTCCTCTGGAAATGGCAAACCACTCCGGTGTCTTTGCTAAGAAAACCCCAAATGGGGTCACCAAGAGTCAGACGTGGCTGAAAAATGACTGAACAATTGGAAGGGGCCACGTTAGAAAGAATTTTAACTAAAAACAGAGGTGTTTCTATTTGATTTCAGGTGAAATGGGGAGCTCCTATAGTTTATAGAATGGGAGGACGACATATTCAGACTTACATTTTAAGAAAATCACTTTGGCAGCTGAATGGAAGGCAGATTGGACTTGAAGCAAGGAAACCAATTAGGAGGCTACTGCAATAGTCCAAATAAGTAATGAGAGTCTCAAGCAGGGTAGTTGCCAAATGAGTTAAGACAAGAGGATGTATACACCCAGATTACAAGATATGTCAACTTAATTGGATATGTATGATGATGGAGAATGGAGGATAACTTTGAGATTGTGAGCCTTGGAGATTAGAAGAATGGTTGCAAAAGGGTGGGTTTTAGGGAAAAGATAAAGAATTCTGTTTTGGACATGTTGCATTTGAGTTGCACATGAGTGTCCAGTTAAAATGTCTAATGGTCCATTGGTAATTCCTGCCTGGGTTCAAGAGAGACATTAAACTGGATAAATAGATCTGGGAATCACACTCCTAGAGATAATGGAATCCATGAGAGCTGATGAGATCACCCAGCAAGTAGGTAAAAAGAAAGAGAGAGAGAGAAAGAGAGAGAGACAGAGAGACAGAGAGACAGAGAGAGAGAAGAGGAGAAATAACATCCAGGAGCAGAGAGGGGTCAGGTGTCAAAGGCTTCATTGAAGTAAAGAAGCGTGAGACCTCAGAAAGTTAGAGTTAGCAAGTAAGAGAACATTTGTAACTTTGAAGAGAGACGTTGCATTTGAATTATGAGTTTGAAGCCAGATTGCCAAGGGTTTGGAAGAGAAAGAGAAGAAGCACTGAATATAAATAAATTTTTGGAGTTGAGCTGAGATGGGGAGACGAAATATAGGACAATGACTAGTAGGGGTAATGATATATAGAAAGGGGTATTTTAAGGATGGGGGACATGAGCAGCATGGAAGGAGCCAGTAGCTAGAGATACAATGAGGACTGGAGAGAGACTGGGGATGATACTAAGGGCAATCACTAAAGAAGATGGGGTGGGGGGGATCAAAGGTACACATCAATCTCCTTGCCTTGCATCTTGAGAAACAAAAGTTAAGGAGAGTGGAGAATGATATCTGAGGGATGTGAGATGAAGAGGAAAGACAGAACTCTTGAAAAAAAAAGCCTCAATATTTTTAGTGAAGTACACAGTATTCAGTCAAGTCCTCAGCCTAGAAGGTAAGGGATGGAGTACTTGGGAAGACTTGATGAGAGAAAAGATTCGCAATAATCTCTGTGGATACACACCTGTCAGATTGGCTAAAATAACAGGAAAAGTTAATGATGAATGTTGGAGGGGATGTGGGAAGGCTGGGACACTGATGCATTGTTGGTGGAACTGTGAACGGATCCAACCATTCTGGAGAGCAATTTGGAACTATGCTCAAAAAGTTATCAAACTGTGCATACCCTTTGACCCAGCAGTGTTTCTATTGGGCTTATATCCCAAAGAGATCTTAGAGGAGGGAAAGGGCCCCGCATGTGCAAGAATGTTTGTGGCAGCCCTTTTTGTAGTGGCTAGAAACTGGAAACTGAATAGATGCCCTTCAATTGGAGAATGGCTGAACAAATTATGGTATATGAATGTTATGGAATATTATTGTTCTGTAAGAAACGACCAGCAGGGGAAAACTGGAAACTAGTGTGGAAGAAATTAGGGCTTGACCCACATCTAACACCACATACCAAGATAAGATCTAAATGGGTTCATGATCTGGATATAAAGAGTGATACTATAAGTAAATTAGAGGAATGTAATATAGTTTACCTCTCAGACCTATGGAGATGGAATAAATTTATGTCCAAAGAAGAACTGGAACTCTTAATTGAAAACCAGATAGATAACTTTGACTATATTAAGTTAAAAAGTTTTTGTACAAACAAAATCAATGCAGACAAGATTAGGAGGGAAGCAATAAATTGGGAAATCATCTTTACATTTAAGGGTTCTGATAAAGGTCTCATCTCTAAAATATATAGAGAATTGTCTCATATTTATAAAAATTCAAGCCATTCTCCAATCAATAAATGGGCAAAGGATATGAACAGACAATTTTCAGAAGATGAAATTAAAACTATTTATAGTCATATGAAAAGGTGCTCCAAATCACTATTGATCAGAGAAATGCAAATCAAGACAACCCTGAGATACCACTTCACACCTGTCAGATTGGCTAAAATGACAGGAAAAGTTAATGATGAATGTTGGAGGGGATGTGGGAGGGCTGGGACACTGATGCATTGTTGGTGGAGCTGTGAACGGATACAGCCATTCTGGAGAACAATTTGGAGCTATGCTCAAAAAGTTATCAAACTGTGCATACCCTTTGACCCAGCAGCATTTCTATTGGGCTTATATCCCAAAGAAATCATAAAGGAAGGAAAAGGCCCCACATGTGCAAGAATGTTTGTGGCAGCCCTTTTTATAGTGGCTAGAAACTGGAAATTGAATAGATGCCCTTCAATTGGAGAATGGCTGAATAAATTATGGTATATGAATATTATGGAATATTATTGTTCTGTAAGAAATGACCAGCAAGATGATTTCAGAGAGGCCTGGAGAGACTTACATGAACTGATGCTGAGTGAAATGAGCAGAACCAGGAGATCATTATACACGGCAACAACAGTACTATATGACGATCAATTCTGATGGACATGGCTCTCTTCAACAATGATATGTTTCAAACCACCTCCAATTGTTCACTGAAGAAAGCCATATACACCCAGAGAGAGGGATGCGAAATGTGGACCACAACATAACATTCTCATACTCCTTGATTGATGTTTGCTTACATCGTGTTTCCTTTATCTGATATATCGTTTGTGTAGACAAGATTTTTCTTGCACAACAATGACAAGTTTGGAAATATGTATACATATATGCGATTTGCCAAAATTTTAACATAATTAACATGTAGTGGATATCCTGCCATCTAGGGGAGGGGTGGGGAGTTGGGGGAAAAATTTGTAACGGAAAGCTATGTAAGGGTTATTGTTGAAGAATTACCCACACATATGTTATGCAAATAAAATAAAAAAAATTTAAATTAAAAAAAAAAAAAAGAAACGACCAGCAGGACGATTTCAGAGAGGCCTGGAGAGACTTGCATGAACTGATGCTGAGTGAAATGAGCCGAACCAGGAGATCATCATACACGGCAACAACAATGCTATATGACAATCAATTCTGATGGACATGGCTCTCTTCAACAATGAAATGTTTCAAACCACTTCCAATTGTTCAGTGAAGAAAGCCATATACACCCAGAGAGAGGGATGTGAAATGTGGACCACAACATAACATTCTCATACTCTTGATTGATGCTTGCTTACATTGTGTTTCCTTTATCTGTCTTCTGTGTAGAAACGATTTTTCTTGCACAACAATGATAAGTTTGGAAATAAAAAAAATAATAATAATCTCTGTGGAAAGTAGAATAGGGAATCCATCAAGTGGAAGGAGTAGGATTTCCTTACTACCATGAGTGTCCTGTTGAGATTAGGTAATAACAATTTATAGTGGATCCAGTTAAAACGGTTTCATGATTTCCTAGCACATAAGTAAAAATGGTTGGAGCTTGGCAAGGTGTGAGTGACAATTAGGACAAAGGATTCAGGAGTTGAACTATATCATCAACAGGTTGACATTAGGAAGAGAAGAGAGGGGTTGAGATGAGGAAGAGGGGTTAGAATACTCTTTGATTCCTATTGCCACTTCTCTACCACCACAACTCAGTAACCTCATCACTCAGTAAGCTCTCCTCTTTAGATGTTCACTCAATCCATATCTGCCATCCAATCAAAATCCTGGTAGCTCTTGTCCACAGATCTCCAGGACATTTCCCTTCTTTTTTTTTTCAGTGACTTCAGTCATTGGTTCATTGATTCTCTCCCTTCTCCTCCCCGGTCCTCTTCTCTCAAGAAGAGGACTGTCCCTTGTCCCCTTGTCATATCACTAATATTGCCTTGCCAAGCCTCAGCCTTTGATTATTCTCGCCAATTTTGAGATTAGCACTCTTGTGCTACTAAATGAAGATGGATAAAAATCACAAAATGGTGCTGACTGGATCCATTACAAGTATGTTATATAATCTCAACTTGATCTTTTTGCAGTATAAAAAGCTATTGTGGTGATAGGGACAGCCAAGACATGAACTCAGAAGAGCCTAACTCTTCTAAAATCTACAAGCAGAGCCTCAGAGAAAAACACAGATTGAGCAGAAATTCAACTAGTTTCTGGAAGAGATGAAGCAAGAGTTTAAAAAAAAGTTTAAATTTTTTTTTGTTTTTTTTTAATAAATGAAATGAAGAGTACCTAAAGAAAAGTGGGAAAGAAATGAGAACTAAGTGAGAAAAAGAACTGGAAAGGGAATTAACAGCTTGGAACACAAGGTACAGACCTTTATCCAAACAACAAACTCCCTGAAAACCCAAATGAACCTAATAAAAACTAAAGACTCATTGAGATAACAAGAAATATTTTTTTAAAAGTCAAAAGACTAAAGAAGTAGAAAAAATATACGGTATCTCAAAGCAAAAACAATTGAAAACAAATTGAGGGGAAAAAATTTAAGAATCATTAGACTACCTGAAAATCGTGATTAACAGAAGAGCCTAGACATCATACTTCAAAGCCCATGACTAGTATGCCACCCTACTGAGCAGCAGATTGAGATAGCCTTCCTGACTACCTATGCACAAAAAAAGAAACAAGCAGAGATATGAGGCTTACTTCTCACATCATATACAGAAGTCTGGGGAGTGAATTGGACAATGAAATCTTGGTGTGCTTGGAAAATACAAGATAGTGGAGCAGTGAAGAACCAGGTAGTTGAGAGGCTGGGTAGTCCATCAGTCTACAAAACAACCTCAGGAAGAAGCTGGGACACATCAAAACTACTATAAGCTCCATGGGAAAACTAGTCAAATTCCTAAGAAAGCACCATGGTACAATGGAAAGAGCCTAGGCTTTGGAGTCAGAGGACCTAAGTTCAAACCCCAGTTCTGACGCTTGCTACCTGTGTGACTCTGGTTTAGTCATTTCATTTTTCTTTGGCCTTTGTTTCCTCACTTTTAAATGAGGGAATTGGGCCAAATGATCTCTCAGGTTCTTTCTAGCTTTAAAGCTATAATTCTACAAATGTTTCCATTAATTTTAATTTTGTTTCATTAAATGTTTACTCATTAAATTCATTAATTTTCAATAATTTCATTAATTTATTAAACATTTCATTAATTTTTCTATTAACCAAAAAACCATGATTCTATTCAATTCAATTCAATAAGCATTTACTAATGTGTCAGAAACCATACTAGGTAACTGAAGGGATGCCCATCAATTGGAGAGTGGCTGAATAAATTATGGTATATGAATGTTATGGAATATTATTGCTCTGTAAGAAACGACCAGCAGGACGATTTCAGAGAGGCCTGGAGGGACTTGCATGAACTGATGCTGAGTGAAACGAGCAGAACCAGGAGATCATCATACACAGCAACAACAGTATTACATGATGATCAATTCTGATGGACATGGCTCTCTGCAACAAAGAATTGTCTCAAACCAGTTTCAATTGTTCACTGAAGAAAACCATATACACCCAGAGAGAGGGAAATGAAATATGGATCACAACGTAACATTTTTATGATCTCTATTGACATCTGCTTGCATTGTGTTGCCTTTCTCTGATTCTTTTTTTTTTTCTTGTAGATAGGATTTTTCTTGCATAACTTGTCAAGCATTTCAACATTATTAACATGTAGTAGACTTCCTGCCATCTAGGGGAGGGGAGGGGACTGGGGGTAAAATTTGTAATGGAAAGCTTTGTAAAGATCAATGTTGGGGAAACTACCCATATATATGTTATACAAATAAAAAGATTTAATAAAAAAAAAACCATACTAGGTACTAGAGAAACCCAAGACAAAGAAAAAAGTTTCTGCCCTTAAGGAACTTACTTTCTATCAGGGAAAAGTATACACAGAGGCAGAGCTAAGATGGTGTAGTAAAAGCAGAGACACATCAGCACTGTCCCCCCAAATCCCTCTGAATACTTTTAAATAATGACTCTAAACAAATGTTAGAGGATCAGAATCCACAAAAAGGAGGAGTGAAACAATTTTCCAGCCTAGGACAACTTGTTGCACCAGTGGATTACAGTCTAGCACAGGCTGAGCCAGCACAGTCCTGGCCCAGCAAATCAGGAACAGGCTTTGGAAATCCCTGATTCAGCAGCTACTCCCAGAGCTCTCAGCCCACAGAAGATATAAGGGTCGAACAACCGGTCAGAGGGAAATTATGGGGTCTCTTTGCTAGCACTGAGGCAGGACTCTGTTGCTTTGTGCATACTCAGATCCAGATTGCAGTTCTGGGTGGTAGTCCCAGAGGGAGGAGGAACACTAGCACACCAGAGCTTGTGGCCACAGTGGAACTGGAACCCTCTTCATAGATCAGGGCAAAAGAGAGTGCTTGTAGCTGCTCATAGACCAGAGAACAAGTCAAGAGAGTAGTAAACACACCCCCCTTAGATCATATCACCTTGGAGGAACTGAAAACTTAAAGTCCCTAGAAGTATCTCTGAAAACAGCTTCACAAAACTCCTGAAGCTTTGGACAGTACACTCTGGAAGCAGAGCTAGGGCTCTGTCAAAGTAGGCTTTGACAAAGAGTTAAAAGTCAAGTAATAGGTTGGGAAAATGAGTAAACAATAAAAAAAGATTCTGACCATAGACAGTTACTAGAGGGACATGGAAGATCAAAACACACCCTCATAAGAAGTTAACAAAGTCAAAGCTCCTACATCCAAAGCCTTTAAGAAAAATATGCACTGGTTTCAGACCATGGAAGACCTCAAAAAAGATTTTGAAAATTAAATAAGGGAGATAAAAGAAGAATATGCAGATAAATATGTATGAATTAATAATTCATTGCAAATTAAGGCACTATATAAATGTTAGCTATAATTATCATTATTAATCAACAAGATCTAATTAAAGCACTTACTCTAAGAACTGTACTGGCTGCCAGAGATACAGATGCAAAAAGTTAAAGTCTCTTTGCTCAAAGAGTTACATACTATTGGGAAAAACAACATGTACACACATATATATAAGTATACACAAAACACATAGGTAATTGGAGAGGAGAGGAATGAACCAGCTGCTGAAGAGATCAGGAAAGGTCTCTTAAAGAAGGTACTAAGCTTTGAAGGAAATTAGTGTATTAGTAGGTGGAAATAAAGTGGGAGGAAAAAAAATAAAGTGGGAGGGCATTCCAAACATGGGCAACAACCAATACAAAGACATGGAGGTGGGAGAATGAATATTGCCTATGAGGAACAGCAAGAAGACCAGTTTGGTTGGATTGTAAAGTATATTAAGGGAAATAATATAGACTAGGGCTAGAAAGGTAGGTTGGAGCCAAAAGGTCTTTAAATACCAAAATGAAGAGTCTGTATGGGGGAGTGAAACAATTTTCCAGCCTAGGACAACTTGGAGGATAGGCAGGAAGGGTCTGTTGCACCAGTGGATTACAGTCTAGCACAGGCTGAGCCAGCACAGTCCTGGCCCAGCAAATCAGGAACAGGCTTTGGAAAACCCTGATTCAGCAGCTATTCCCAGAGCTCTCAGCCCACAGAAGATATAAGGGTCGAACAACTGGTCAGAGGGAAATTACGGGGTCTCTTTGCTAGCACCGAGGCAGGACTCTGTTGCTTTGTGCATACTCAGATCCAGATTGCAGTTCTGGGTGGTAGTCCCAGAGGGAGGAGGAACACTAGCACACCAGAGCTTGTGGCCACAGTGGAACTGGAACCCTCTTCATAGATCAGGGCAAAAGAGAATGCTTGTAGCTGCTTGTAGACCCCCACTTGGACACCCCTGGAGTGGGTGCCATAACAAGCAGACCTATGTTTTAGAAGTCACTTAATGTGTGGAAGATGGATGAGGAAGCAGAGACATCAAACATGGAAGAGAAAGATCTTCAATCTGTTATTTCCATTGCTTTCTGAGTTTTCCATATCCCTTCCTTAGTTGATTATGATCTCATCTGATCTAACCTGTGACTTGGACAATTCATCAATCATTTATTGTGGAAGTCATTAATTTGAAATTATCTCTGACATTTACTAGCTGTGTGACTTTAGGCTGTGTGTCTCTCTTTGAAACATAGCTGCCTTATTTGTAAAATGGAATAATTTAATTCACTTCAACAAATATCTCCTAAACACTGGCTTTGTGTAAGGCACCATGCTAAGAGCTACAAAGACAAAAGCAGAAACATCTGTGCCCTCAAAGAACCTCCTACTAGGGATGGTAGAATCCGGTCCCACCATTTTACAGAAACTGAAGGCCAAAGAGTAATCTGCTCAAGTGACAGAAGCAGGATTTTAATCCCGGTCCTCTGACTCAAATGTTCTGTCTATTGTACATATGTATATATTATACTTTCTGATTTAACTGGAATGGAAAGTGCAGGAAAGGAAGGAATATTAAATGAGACCAGAGAGGTTAATAGGAGTCAGATTGTATAGACGATTTAAATGCTGAGCTGGATTTTTATATTTTATCCTACAGGCAATAGGAAGTGATTATAAAGTTGGCGGAAGGGGCAGAAAAATGTGGTCAGGTCCGTGTCTTTGTAGTATCATTTTGGCAGCTGTGTAGATTAGTAAAGAAAAGGGATGACATCAGAGGCAGGGAGGTCAATTAGGAGGTTATTAAAAAAGTTCAGCCAAGAGGTTACTTGAGCCTGAACTAAGGTAGTAGACATGTGAGTGAAGAGAAGGGGGCTGATATGAGAAATGTTGTAGAGGTAGAGCTGACAAGATGTGACAACTGGTTGAATAAGGGAGTTGGAGAGAGGGAAGAATCAAAACTGACTTTAAAGTTGGACACTTGGGTACTAATCCTGAAGAATGGCAATGCTAAAGAAAGTTCCAAGTACTGAACAATTATGCTCACTTCACACTCCAGTAAGGTTATGCTTAAGATTCTGCAAGGTAGGCTACAATATTATGTAAACTGAGAATTCTCAGAAGAGCAGGCAAGTTTTCGAAGAGGCAGAGGAACATAGGGACCAAATTGCCAACATTCACTGGATTATGCAGTTATCAAGAAGTTCCAGGAAAACATCTACTTCTGCTGCATTGACTATTCCATAGTCTTTGATTGTCTACAATACAACAAAATGAGTCTTCAAAGAGATGGCTTACACAGATTGTCTTACACAAGTAAGTTCCCGAGGAACCTACATGTAGGTCAAGAAAACCAGTTAGAACTGAACATGGAATAAGTAACTGGTTTAAGATTGGAGTGGATAAAGCACTGGGCTTGGAGTCAGAAAGACTAATCATCCCGAGTTCAAATCTGGCCTCATACACTTATTAACTGGGTGACTCTGGGCAGTCACTTAACCCTGTTTGCCTCAGTTTCTTCATCTGAAAAGTGAGCTGGAAAAATAAATGGCAAACCATCCCAGTACCTTTACCAAGAAAATCAGGTCACAAAGAGTCAGACATAACTGAAAATGACTGAACAATTTATTTCACTGACATGCAGAGTATATCATGTAAAATGTCAGGCTGGATAAATCAAAAGCTAGAATTAAGGTTGCAGAGAGAAATATCAACAATCTCAGATATGCAGATGATACCACTCAGTTGGCAGAAAGTGAAGAGGAATTAAGAAGCTTCTTAATGAGGGTGAAAGAAGAGAGGGTAAAAGCTGGCTTGAAGTTTGTCAAAAAAAAAATAATAATAAGATCTTGGCAACTGCTTCCATCACTTCCTGGCAAACAGAGAAGAAATGGAAGCAGCATAATATTTTATATTCTTGACCTCAAAGATCACTGCAGAAGGCGATTGAATCCATGAAATGAAAAGATACTTGTTCCTTGGAAGGATATCTCTGGCAAAGCTGGACAGCATACAGAGTCAAAGCTATGGTTTTTCCAGGAGCAAGGTATGGCTGTGCAAGTTGGACTAAAACTAAAGCTGAGAGCTGCAGAGTCAATGCTTTTGAATTGTAGTGCTGGAGCAGACTTTTCAGAGTTCCTTGGAAATCAAGGAAATCAAATCAGTCAGTACTTAGTTTAGACAATTCACTGGAAGGTCAAATACTGAAGCCAAAGCTTAAATACTTTGGCAACATAATGAAAAGACAGGACTCACTGGAAAAGTGATATTGGGAAAGATTGAAGGCAAAAGATAGCAGAGGATAAGATGGAGAGATAGTGTCATAGAAGTAACGAACAGGAAATTGGACAAACTTCGAGAAATAGAAGGGCCGGTTGTGCTATGTATGATTCATAGGGTAGCAAAGAGTTGGACACGACTGGATGACTGAACAACAAAAATTTCTGTCACAGGCAGAACTAGCCAAGTCCACAGAAGTCTATTATTATTTTGGATATGACCAATGTAAAAATTTGTTTTAAGTGACTATACATATTGGACATGGATTTTGTTTTTCTTTTGTTCTTAATTTGAGTGAGGGAGGGTTAAGTGGTAAAATGAGAAGGCAGATGTTTGGTGATGGAAAAAAATAAAATATGATTTCAAAAAAAAAAGAATAAAGGCTTTGATGAGGACAGACTCTTCTTGTGTCCTTTGATGGGGACAGGCTCTTCTCATGTCCTTTGATGGGGACAGGCTCTTCTCATGTACTTTTGATGAGGACAGGCTCTTTTCATGTCCTTTTGATAGAAGGGCCATAATGCCCTTGGTGCATATGAAGCAGCCAGTAGAGGAGAGAAATGTACTGTACCTTTTAAATGGGTTCTGTCTGTCAAGATGCTTCAAAGTCATATGGGGGAAAAATTTTGTTCCCAGTGCCAGGCACTGTTTCTTAAACTGGGTGTCCAACAAAACTAACGAAGACAAGATTAGGAGGGAAGCAATAAATTGGGAAATCACCTTTACATTTAAGGGTTCTGACAAAGGCCTCATTTCTAAAATATATAAAGAATTGTCTCATATTTATTAGAATTAAAGGCACTCTCCAATAGATAAATGGTCAAAGGATATGAATAGACAATTTTCAGATGATGAAATTAAAACTGTTTCTAGTCATATGAAAAGGTGCTCCAAATTACTACTGATCAGAGAAATGCAAATTAAAACAACTCTGAGATACCATTACACACCTGTCAGATTGGCTAAGATGACAGGAAAAGATAATGACGAATGTTGGCGGAGATGTGGGAAAACTGGGACACTGATACATTGTTGGTGGAACTGTGAATGGATCCAACCACTCTGGAGAGCAGTTTGGAACTATGCCCCAAAAGTTATCAAACTGTAATACCCTTTGACCCAGCACTGTTTCTATTGGGCTTATATCCCAAAGAGATCTTAGAGGAGGGAAAGGGACCCACATGTGCAAAAGTGTTTGTGACAGCCCCTTTTTGTAGTGGCTAGAAACTGGAAACTGAGTGGATGCCCATCAATTGGAGAATGGCTGAATGAATTATAGTATATTAATGTTATGGGATATTATTGTTGTATAAGAAACAACCAGCAGGATGATTTCAGAGAGGCCTGGAGAGACTTGCATAAACTGATGCTGAGTGAAATGAGCAGAACCAGGAGATCATTGTACACAGCAACAATACATAGCTCTCTTCAATGATGAAATGTTTCAAACCAGTTCTAGTTGTTCAGTGATGAAGAAAGCCATATACACTCAGGGAGAGGCCTGTGGGATCTGAGGGTGGACCACAACATAGCATTTTCACACTCTCTATTGATGTTTGCTTGCATTATATTTTCCTTCTCAGATGTTTTTTTCTTATAGATCCGATTTTTCTTGTAAAGCAAGATAACTGTATAAATATGTATACACATATTTGATCTGTCAAGTATTGTAACATAATTAACATGTATTAGACTTTCTGCCATCTAGAAAAGGGGGTGGGGGTAGGAGGGAAAAATTTGTAACAGAAAGCTTTGCAAGGGTCAATGTTGAAAAATTATCCATACATGTTTGCAAATAAAAAGCTTTAATAAAAAATAAACTGGGTGTCCTTTCTCTTTCCCCAAGAAAGAGAACGCATTCATTTGTATGTGGTCCTTAAATAGTTGGCCATTCTTTCATTTGTTTGAGAATAGTTTTAATTTCTCTTCAACTGTTCCCTGAGTTCTTTATTTAGTGGTTCTTCAGGGGAAAGAGTTGATTGGGGGAAGGAGGCGAGTTTACAAACTCCCATGAGTCATTTGTATACAGCTGGTATATAATACCTTTTAAGGACAGCAAAACTTGACCCTGATGGCACTGGGCTCTACAGTTTCTAGTGACTCCATAAACAGGAATATGGGAATTTGAGCTGGAAGAGACTTTAAAAGACATATAATTAAATGCCTTCATCTTATACATAAGTAAACTGAGCCTTCCAAAAGAGAACCTTTTATATTCCTACTACCCTTTATCACTAGATTTACTGAAGAGGTAACTAGTGTTGGGAATCAGAGGGTTAGGTTCAAGTTCCAACTCTGTCACATGACATATATATGATCTTGGAAAAGTCATTTCCCATTCTCTGTTCCTCAGTTTCCCCATCTGCAAAATGAGATGGTAAAGACTAATGATCTCTGAAGTCCTTTCCAGTTATAAATTGATGATGATGATGAATGAATGATGATTTTTAAAAAACAAACATGTTCATTAAAGTGGGCAGTTTTAAAGTTTCAGAGTCATACTGAAGAAAATTAAAACTGACAAGTTTGCATGTGAATAGTAGGACCCATAGGCACCAGCAAGTGCTAATTATAAAGATCCTGGCCCATACTCTTCCACGTCTGCCATCTATGTTGCATAGTTGGAATTCACTTTTGTTTGTTTTTTGCTGAGGCAATTGGGGTTAAGTGACTTGCCCAGGGTCACACAGGTAGAGAGTGTTAAGTGTCTGAGGCCAAATTTGAACTCAGGACCTCTTGACTGCAGGGCTGGTGCTCTATCCACTGCGCTACCTAGCTGCCCCCTGGAATTCACCTTTATAAAATGAAGTGACAGGAATCCAGAACCATTATGAAGACGCCCCTCCAAATACAACCTTATAGAGTCAATAATGTGTTTTACTCCCTGCCAAAACAGAAGATGGTTAGCATAATGTAACCCCTCCAAATACAACCTTATAGAGTCAATAATGTGTTTTACTCCCTGCCAAAACAGAAGATGGTTAGCATAATGTATCCAAGAAACAAAACCATTAGTCCTATAGATATAGTAATGGTGGAAGTGGAGAAAATAACCTCTTCTTCCCTGGACCTTAGTTTCCCCAAATGTGA
Source organism: Myrmecobius fasciatus (assembly GCA_023553655.1). Classification (NCBI taxonomy): domain Eukaryota; kingdom Metazoa; phylum Chordata; class Mammalia; order Dasyuromorphia; family Myrmecobiidae; genus Myrmecobius; species Myrmecobius fasciatus. Next base: position 146,915 of record JAJPUD010001090.1, on the reverse strand, counting down.
AATGGGGGGAAGCCAGACCAAATGATCTCTATGGTCTGGTTCTGGTTCTGAGTCTATGAAGGAACTTGCCCAAGTTCACCTAGTTAGCAGAAGCAGGATCAAAACCCAGCTATACCAATTCCAATCCAGACATACCTACTGGGAAGATACACACCTCAGATAAGCCTTATCTGACTCTGTTCCCCATGGAGCTCACAATCTAGTGTATATGTGTGCTTGGGGGGGGGTAAGACAGAAACATAGGTAACTGTAATATATAATATTTCACAATCAGCATTAGGAAGGATGCAAAGTAAAGTACAATGTGAAGTCCTGGGGAAAGGTTATTACTGATAGGAGTTGGAGGCTGGGAAGTAGATCATAGGTGCTTAGATCTCAAGCTAGGAGGGAGCTCAGAGGCCATATAATCTAAACCTCCTTTCATTTTCCAGAGGAAACTGAGGCCCAGGGAGGGAAAGTGATTATAGGATGATGGATAAAGTGATTATAAGACCCTAGACCTAGAGCTAGAATGGACCTAGACCAAGCTCTTCATTTCCACAGTGGGGAAACTGAGGCCCAGAGAGATTACAATACTCATGGCAGATTTGGGATGATGGGGCATTGGAGCTGGGCTGGAAAAGTTGAGCTGTAGGCCCAGACAAAATCAGGTTGAGCTGGGCTGTCTTCCAAGCTGACCCAGCCATACCTTCGTCTCCTGCCTCCCCACTTCCACTAGTGTGTTTATAGGCAAATATAGGGGGGTGAATCAAAGAAGTATCACTTTAAAAGGAAACACAGACCGATGTTGATCCAAGGGAATGGTTTCTCTGCTTATACAGGCTTGTTTACAAGGAGTCAGGAGACACAGGGTCTAGTTCTGGCTTGGATACTCATTCGCTGTATGACTTTAGGTGACTCATTTCCCTTCTGTGGGCCTCAGAGTTTGCTCATCTGTGCAATGGGGTATTGGGTAATTTGGTGTAGGACAGTCCTAGGCTTGGAGAATTGGGAAGCACTAGGTTCTAGCACTGCTTCTTACACTGACTAGATATGTGACCACAGGGAACTCATTTAACCTCTGACATTTAGTTTCTTCATATGCAAAATGGTTCAACAATGTCTTCAGTACCTATTGTTGATGAGTTTATTGGTAGATGTCAAATGTTTTGTAAAGACTATATAAATGCTCATTGCTATGGTTTCTAAAATCTCTTCCATCTTGAATGGCCTATACCAGAGTATAATGTACCAGTATAATATTAGGCTAATTATGTATAAGAAGACACAGTTTTGGGCCATGGGCCAAATCATTCTAGTACTTCCCTTTCTGAGGTAAATGAATTCCTTCACTCTAAGTTATTGATTATACAGAAATGAATACTCGTGTTAGTCTGTTCATCCCGTCCATGGGCACTAGAAAAGAGAGTGACCCAAAGGTGGGCAGGAGGGGTTCTGAACCAAGCCATGAAGACAAGGTAGGGAGTTTAAAGAATGCATGATATCTCTTATTTTTTTTATGCTTTCAAGCCCACAAAGGGCTTTCTTGATAACCACTAGGAGAAGTAGCTAATGTGATAGATGAGCAAACTGAGGAACAGAGATACCAAGTGATGTTATGTAAGGTTGAACTTTACAGTGAGTAAAAAAGGAGGGCTTTGGATGTAGCTAGGGCTCTTTCCAATCCATCACAAGGTTCCACTTGCAGTTTGGCTCCATACTTCTTCTATAACCTCGAGAAAGATGTTTCCTCTCTTGGTTTCAGTTTTCCCAGTGTCAAATGAGCAATTTGGACTAGAATGTTTCTCAGATGCTTTCCATCTCTGAATCCCCTGATTTTCTACTGTTAAGACCACAGAACACTGACTTGGGACAATAAACCTGGAAACCATGATTCTGGAACCAAGACAGGCTGACCAGAGACAGAGTCCACAGTGCCAGGAGCCTAAGACCTCTGCTACACATCTGTATCTTGGGCATGGGTAGGGGTGAGAAGTGAGGAAATCTCTGAGAGACACCTTAGTATAGGTATAAATGATTGAATATGTAGGTCCACTTACATATAGCTAGAAAATAATTGCAGAGTTGAAAAGTCCTGAACCAGGGTGGAGCAGAGCCAAGATGGTGGAGTAAAGACAGGGACTCAGCTGAGCTCTCCCAAATTCCCCTCCAACAAACATTAAAATAATGCCTCAAAATGAATTCTGGAATGGCAGACCCAAAAAAAAGGGCAGGGTGAAACATTTTTATAGCCCAAGATAACTTAGAAATTTGGCATAAAAGGTCTGTCTCACTGGAGAGATTGGAGCACAGTCCAGCACAGGCTGTACCCTTGCAGGCCTCACCTCAGCAAACCATTAACAAGCCTTGAGGGGGTGATTAAATCAGTGGCAGTGGCAGCTGTCTTCTGAAGCTTTCAGCCCAGAGATAGTAAGGAAGTTTAGAAAATAAGACAAAGGGAGATTACAGGAGACCCTTTGCTGGCACTGGGTGCAGGACTCTGTTGCATTGTTCATAGAAGGTTCTGGGATGTAGATCCAGGGCAAGGATGAGGACTAACGGGACCAGTTACAAGGTAATCCTGTGACAATTATGACCTTGGTCACAGTTACAAAGTAGAAAAAAAAATGCTTGTGGTTGCTCACAGACCACAGCATAGGCCAGGAAAGCATTGATCATTCTCCTTAGAGCATAACACTTTGACAGAATTGAAACTTACAGACCCCCTCCCCCAGAACTAACTCTGAACAGCACAGCACAAAAAACCTGAAGCTTGGGAAAGTGCCCCTTCCACCCTAGGAGCAGAGTTCAACTTTCACATAAAGTCAAGGAAAAGGCTGTAAAAATGATCAGATATCAAAAAATAATAATAATAACCTTATTATAGAAAGTTTCTATGGTGACAGGAAAGGTCAAAACACAAACTCAAAGAAAGACAATGAGATCAAAGCAGCTACATGGAAAAATGTGAATTGATCTCAAGTCCTGGAAGAGCTCAAAAAAGATTTTTAAAATCAAGTACAAGAGGCAAAGGGAAAATGAGGAAAAGAAATGAAAGTAATACAAGAAAGAGTCAAGAGCTTGATAAAGGAGATACAAAAAAATGCTGAAAAAAAATAGCACCTTAAAGTGCAGAATACACCAAATGTCAAAAGATGCACAAAAATATTTTTTTAAAAATTCCTTAAAAACTAAAATTGGCAAAATGAAGAAAGAGTCACAAAAATTCACTGAAGAAAATAACTTCTTAAAAATTAGAATTGGGGGGGGCAGCTAGGTGGTGCAGTGGTTAGAGCACCAGCCCTGAAGTCAGGAGGACCTAAGTTCAAATCTGGTCTCAGACACTTCCTAGCTGTGTGACCCTGGGCAAGTGACTTAACCCCAATTGCCTCAGCAAAAAGCAAAAAAAAAAAAATAGAATTGGGTAAGTTGAAGTTAATGATTCCATGAGACATCAAAAAAACAAAATCAAAAGAATGAAAAAAATAGAAGAAAATGTGAAACATCATGTAGGAAAACCAAATGATCTGGAAAAAAAGATCAAAGAGAGATAATTTAAGAATTATTGGACTACCTGAAAGCCATCATCAAAAAAAAAAAGAGCATTATATTTGTTTGTTTTTTCTTTCTCATGGATTTTCCTTTTTGGTCTGATTTTTCTTGCACAGCATAACAAATACACAAATATGTTTAAAACAACTGGACACATTTAACCTATATCAGATTACTTGCTGTCTTGAGGAGGGGGTAGATAAGGGAGGGAGGGAGAAAAATTCAAAACAAATTCTTACAAAAAATGTATGTAGCAGCCCTTTTTGTAGTGGCAAAGAAATGGAAATTGAGTGGATGCCCATCAGTTAGAGATTAGCTGAATAAATTATGGTATATGAATATCATGGAATATTATTGTTCTATAAGAAACGATGGGCAGGATGATTTCAGAGAGGCCTGGAGAGACTTGCATGGAGTGATGCTAAGTGAAGTGACTAGAACCAAAAGAACACTGTACACAGCAACAACAAGATTATGCTATGATCAGTTCTGATGGACTTGGCTCTTTTCAACAAAAAGGTGACAGACCAATTCCAATAGACTTGTGAAGGAGAGAACCATCTACATCCAGAGAGAGGACTGTGGGGACCAAATGTGGATCACAACATAGAATTTTCACCTTTGTTATTGTTGTTTTCTTGCTTGTTTTTTTTCTCTCATTTTTTTCCTTTTTGATATTTTTTTGTGCAGCATGATATATATGGAAATATGATTAGAAGAATTGCACATGTTTAACCTATATTGGATTACTTGCTGTCTAGGGGGAGAGAGAAATGGGGAGGTAGGGAGAAAAATATGGAATATAATATTCTGCAAGGTTGAATGTTGAAAACTATCTTTGCATGTATTTTGACAAATAAAAAGCTATCATAAAAAAAGAAAACACTGCAAAATTGAAATGTTTCATTCTGTGGACTTTCTCTTTAAAAAAATGAATGTTGAAAACTACCTTTACATGTATTTGGAAAAATAAAATACTATTGAGAGAGATTCCAAAATGAAAACTCTTAGGAATAGTACAACCAAATTCCAAAGCTCCCAGTCAAGGAGGAAAGTACTGCAAGCAATCAGAAAGAAATAATTCAAATATTATAGAACCGCAGTCAGGATAACACAAGAGTTAGCAGCTTCTACATTAAAAGATCAGCTTGGAATATGATATTTCAGAAGGCAAAGGAACTAGAATTACAATCAAGAATCACCAACTCAACAAAACTAATCCTTCAAGGGGAAAAATTACATTTAATGAAACAGAACTTTCAAGCATTCCTGACAAAAAGAACAGAGCTAACTAGAAAATTTGACTTTCAGATACAAGACTCAAAAGAAGTGTAAAAAGGTGAACAATAACAACAAAAAAAGAAATCATAAGGGACTTAATAAGGCTACACTGTTAACATTCCTTCATGGGAAGATGAAATTGTAACTCCTAAAAACTTTCTCATTATTAGAATAGTTAGAAGTAGTTACATGGACAGAGGGTGTGGATGTGAGTTGTATACAATGAGATTATTTCCAAAAAATAAAATAAAATTAAGTGGTGAGAAAAAGGGATGTCCAGGGAGAACAGGGTAAAGAAGAGACAGAATAAAGTAAATTATCTCACATAAAAGAGGCATGAGTTTTACAATAGATGGGAAGATTGGATGGGGGAGGGAGGATGGCAGGCGATATTTGAATCTCATTCTCATTGGAACTGGCTCAAAGAGGGAACAGCAAACACACTCATCTGGGTACAGAAATCGAGCTTACCCTATAGGGAAGTAGGAGGGAGAGGGGTTAAGAAGAAGGGTTGGTGATAGAAGGGAAGGCAGATTGGGGGGTAGTGGTGGTCAGAAGCCAACCCTTTTGAGAAGGGGCAGGGTGAAAGGAGAGGAGGGGAAGTAGAATGGAGGGAAAGAAACAGTAATTATAACTCTGAATGTGAATGGAATGAACTCACCCATAAAGTGGAAGCATGTAGCAGAGTGGATTAAAATCCAGAATCCTACAATATGTTGTTTACAAGAAACATATTTGAAACAGAGAGACACACACAGGGTAAACATAAAGGGCTGGAGCAAAATTTATTATGCTTCATATGAAGTAAAAAAAAAAATTAGAGTAACAATCATAAACTCAGATGATACAAAAGCAAAGACAGATCTAATTAAAGAGATAAGCAAGAAAACTACACCTTGCTAAAAGGTACCATAGACAATAAAGTAATATCAATACTAAACATATATGCACCAAATGGCATAGCATCCAAATTCTTACAAGAAAAGTGAAATGAGTTAGAGGAGGAAATACTAAAACCATACCCGTGGGGGACCTCAGCATGCCCCTTTCAAAGCTAGATATATCTGACAAATAAAGAAACCAAGAAATTTAGGAAATTAGTAAAATTTTAGAAAAGTTAGATATAATAGACCTTTAGAGAATGGGAATAGAAAGGAAAATACCTTTTTCTCAGTAGTACATGACCCTATACAAAAATTGACCATGTTATTAGGGCATAAAAACCACATAACTTAATGTAGAAAAACAGAAATATCAAATACATCCTTTTCAGATCATAATGCAAAGAAATTATGCTCAATAAAGGGTCATGGAAACATAAATTAAAAATTAATTTGAAACTAAATAATCTCATCCTAAAGAATGTGTGCAAAGAACAAATCATAAAAACAATGAATAATTTCATTGAAGACAACAGTGAGACAACATAATAAAATCTATGGGATGCAGTCAAAGCAGTTCTCAGAGGTAACTATATCTCTGAATCCTTATATCAATAAAATAGAGAAAGGGCAGATCAATAAATTGGACATGCAACTAAAAAAACTAAAAAGAGAACAAATTAAAAATCCCTAGTTAAACACCAAATTGGAAATCCTGAAAAATAAAAGGAGAGATTAATAAAACTGAAAATAATAAATCCATTGAAGTAACTAATAAATAAAACTAAGAGCTGGTTTTATGAAAAAAAATCGACAAAAAAGACAGATAAACCACTGATTAATTTGATTTTTAAAAAGCAAACCAAATTACTAGTATAAAGAAATAAAAAGGTAAATTCATCACCAATGAAGATGAGATTATTAGAAGTTATTTTGTCCAATTATATGCCAATAAATCTAAGTGAAATGAATGGATGAGGTACCACTTCACACCCATCAGATTGGCTAATATGAGAGAAAGGACAATGACAAATATTGGAGGGGATGTGGGAAAATTGAGAACTGATGCACTGTTGGTGAAGTTCTGAACTGATCCAGTCATTGATGGAGTCGGAATGTAGCTCAGAACATACCATTTTTTTATGTTATTTTTGTGGAGTTATTTTGTGGGGGGATGTATCTTCTTTCACAACATAACTAATATGGAAAGGTGTTTCGAATGATTGCATATATTTAATCTATATCAATTTGCTTACCATCTCAAGTTCGGGGGAGAAGAAAGCAAGGGAGAGAATCTGGAATTCAAAATTTAAAAGAATAAAGGCTCAAAATTGTTTTTACATGTAATTGGGGGAATTTTTTTTAAAAAGAAAATAACTACAGTTTATGTACTACCATCTCTTGAAGAAGAAAGAGAGAAATTTTATGGTAAACTTATTAAAATCCTGCATATTAAATCAACTTCTATTTTGATGTTCAGTGACATCAATGCCCAAGCAGCATTGGTAATGGTAATGGGTAACGGTAAATTGGTAAAGTGAGTAAAAAACTATGTTGTACAATATGCTCCTGGAATCAAGAATGAAAGAAGCCAAAGACTTATAATCTACACAGAAGCTTCATGCACATAGAGTATCAATTTTTTTTTAATACTGGAAATGCTGAATGTGACAAGCACCAAATAACAATGTAAAAAATTAAATTGATTATTTTTTAATAGGAAGCTACTTGTTTTGATATGGAAGTAAGACTACCTACTTGTTAGAGCAATTAGTCAATCAATTAATACATATTTATTAAGCATTGCCAAGTGCTATGTCATTTTCACTTATGACTTCTTGAAACCTAGCTCTGGTAAACCAGGTTTTGATAAAGCCCATTTGAATTCAAATGGAGCCACTAGACTATACTTTTAAACTCAAATCACTGAGATTCTCACTGACTAGCCAATAATAGGCCCCAGACCAAGCCTCCTAGTTCATTGTCTGGTTCTTGATGGCTCAGAATAAGTGTAAATAGCAATTGTTTCTGTTCTGGTCAGAAACTTTGAGGGTCTTCCCCTCTTTGATTCTTTTGGGAGGTCAAACTAGGTCAACTTTTACCTCAATTCTTACATAGTTTTTAATCACTAAATGGGTATTGCCTCAGACAAATGGAGATATGGGAAAGAACTCAACTTCTTCAAAAGGCCAAGGTCTTCCAATGCATCTGGGGCCATTGCCAGTTGTCCTAACCCATGTCTTGCCACTGGACTACGAAGACTCTGGGAGAGAGGATGAGACTGAAGACTTCACACAGCCCTGCCTCACTTAAATCCAATTCATTTGCACATCAACACATCATCCTCTGGATGTCATTAATCCCCTTCAAGACTGAAGGATGAATAGCAACAGCAGCAGCAATAGCAACCACAACCACCATCACTGTGTACCGTGCACTGTTCTAAGCTTTGGGGGTACAAAAAGAGGCAATACATTCGTTGCCCTCAAGAAGCTTACATTCTAATGGGAGATGATAGAATGAAAACATTATACACACATATACATATATATACATATGTATGTATGCATGTATGTATAAAGCCAGCTATATAATGGATAAATAGGAAATAATGACAGAGAGAGGCACTGGAATTAAGAAAGGCTGAGGATTTTAGGAAGGCAGCAGGGTCAGTAATCACAGAAGAGGAAAGAGACTGTTCCAAGAGCCCAGAGATGGAGTGTCATCTTCTGGAATTGCTAGAAGATGTCACTGGATCAAAAAGTACATATTGTGGAAAAAGGTGTAAGAAGACTGTAAAAATAGGAGGGCCTAGGTTACGAAGGGGTTTGAATGTCAGAGTATTTAATCCTGGAGGCAAAAGGAAGCAAAGATGAAAATTAATATGAACATTGAGAAAAGAATAAAAATGAGAAAAGGATATGATAAGTTGCTCCTTGTACCTGGAATACCCACTTCTTCCATCCTTTTTTATATCCTATTCATCCTTCAAGGTTCAATTTAAGAGTCATTTCCTCCATCAAGCCTTCCTATTTCCTATGTAGGAAATTTTCATTTTCTCTCACCTTATTTTCCTGCTGCTAGTATTCTTCTTTGGTGCTTATTCATATTTTTGTTCTACCTTTATAAAAGGGGATGAGCCTGGTCTCATTCCCCATAGTTTTATTATAAAACAACTCCAGACTGACCTATTTAAAACAAATTATCAATGTTAAAAAAAATGAAACATTTTTATTTCATATTTTGTTATTCTAATTTTATAGCTAAGATTTAATAAAATCTAGAACTGGAAAACGCTTTAGATGTTATCAAGTTAAAGTTTCCATTTTACAGATGTAAATTGGATCTTGGAGATAACTATAGTCACACACAAGATAGCAATGCAATCTTGGATTTGAATCCACTTCCTTTGGTTCCAAATTCAAAACTCATTTTATCACATCATGCTGTCCCATCCATGGTGAAAGGCAGTGGGAGGTGACAGCATTTTTGCAGCTAGCATTTATACAGTGCTTTAAAGTATACAAATCACTTTAGGAATATGGTCTCATTTTTTCTTCTCAACAGCCCTAGAGGTAGATGTTATTATATCTACTTTACAAATGAGATGTGAAGGATCAAGTACTAGGCTTGGTGTTTGAAGAACCTAGATTTGAATCCCAACTCATATATTTAATAGTTCTGTGATACTAGACAAGACATTTAATTTCTCTAGGTCTCAGTGTCCACATCTGTAAAATGGGAATACCAATATCTGTAATATTCATTGGTTTATTAAAGAAGGACATATGGTAAAAGCACTTTGTAAGTTTTAGAGCATTATATAAATGCCAGTTATTATCATTATTATTGTTATAGTCATTTAATTAAATGTCCCAACTGCTATACAACCCTATGTCTTCTGACTCAAGTACAAGACACTATATAACGAATTTGATAGGTGCATAGTGAGAAAGAAGGCTAAAAACAGAAGTTAGAGTTAGATTGTGAAGAGCCTTGAATATCAGGCCAAGAAGACTGAAGAAAGGAGCCAATGAAGGTTTTTGAGCAAAGGACTGACATGACAGAAGTGCTGTTCTAGGAAAATCCCCACAGTAACGATCAGTAGGATGTACATTGACCATGATAGGTAACATCCTGGGTAGCTTGGGATGGGAAATGCTGAAAGGAAGTTGAAGAACTAAAGACAAAGATGTCTCTCACAGATTTGCCTGGATTCACCAGTCTATAGCTATAGGTTCTGCCTAGAGGGTAAAAAGCAATTAAAGATCCCATAGAAGACAATTACTGGAGTTCTACAGTATTCAACTAACACTCCTCTCCATGAAGGGCAGACAACACTAAGGCAGCCATTAGTGTTGAATTGGAGTTAGGAAAATCTGAGTTCAAATCCTGCCGTAGTCACCCACATCCAGTGTGGCTTTGAGCAAGTAGTTCAATCTCTTTCAGCCCCAGTTTCTCCATTCATAAAATTGGGGATAATAACACTTTGCAGATCTTTAAACATTATGTAAATGCTAGCTACTGCTGCTGCTACTACTACAACCATGTATTACTACTACTACTACTACTACTACTACTACTACTACTACTACTTATCCCCAGATGCTTTATGACAGGATAGGTGTAATGAAGTGAGCCATGTATTCCCTTATAATTGACATACTTTAAAATTTTTATTTTTTATTTTTTGTATTTTATTTTTTAAAATAACTTTTATGTAGTTAATCTAATATTAAAACCAAATAAACATACATTTATGATTAAAAAAATAAAACAATCCCAAGATTCTACTTCACATCTGTCAATGTGATGATAAGAATGATAAGAAAAATGATAACAATGATAAGAAAAAAAAGTGGGAAGGATGAGTCCTTGTAGTACCAGATCTCAAATTATACTATGAAGCACTAACCATCAAAATTATATAGTAGTGGGGCAGCTAAGTGGTGCAGTGGATAGAGCACCAGCCCTGAAGTCAAGAGGACCTGAGTTCAAAACTGGCCTCAGACACTTAACACTTCCTAGCTGTGTGACCTGGGCAAGTCACTTAACTCCAATTGCCTCAGGAAAAAAAAAATTACATAGTAGAGGTTAAAAAACTGAGAAGTCCACTGACTAGTAGAACAGATTGGGCATATAACACACTGAAGCAAATGAACTCTCCTATGATTTCTTCTTAGTGTTCAATAAATCCCAAAGAACCAAATACTGGGATCAAGACTCATTATTATATAAAATCTAGGGGAAAACTAGAAAGCAGTTTGGCAGAAATAAGATTGAAACCCACACTTCATATTATATATACCAAGATAAGCTCCAAATGGATACATGACTTGTATATATCTTCCAGATCTATGAGTAAGAGAAGAGTTCATGACCAAACAAGAAATATTGCAGAATATGTAACATAAAATGGACAATTTTCATTACATAAAGTAAATTTTTATACAAACAAAGCCAATGCAGCTAAAATTAGAAGGGAAGTTGTTAATTGGAGAAAATCATTTTAAGCAAATTTTTCTGATAAAATTCTCATTTTGAGATACAGAATGAATTGATTCAAATTTATAAGGAAAATAGTTATTCCCACTCATCTTTCAAGAAGTCACAAGAACGATTTTCCTAAAACACCTGTCAGATCATGTCACTCCTACACTCAATAATTCCAGTGGCTTCTGATAGCCTCCAGGAACAAATCAAAATGTTCTGTCGTTCAAAGCCCTTCATAACTTACCTTTCCAATCTTCTTACATCTTAATCTTCAACATGTATTCTTTGATCCAGTGACACATCTCCTAATAAATAAGATATTCCATCTCAAGGCTCCTGGCATTCTCTCTGGCTGACCCTCATACCTGGAACATCTCTGCTCTAACTACTGATCTCTCTGGCTTCTTTTAAAATCCCTCCTTCTACAAAAAGCCTTCCTCAACTTTTCATAATCCTGGTGCCTTCCCTCCTTCATCCTAAAGACTTTCCTCAGTCATTCTTTCTTATTTATTCTGTACATAGCTTGTTTTATATACATTTGTTTGCATATTCTCTCCCCCATTAGATTGTAAATTCCTTGAGAGTAGGAATTGTTTTGTACCTCTTTTTTGTACAGTGTAGATGCTTCAACAAACTTTGGTTAGTTGGTTGGTTGGTTGATTCTCCATTTGAAAAATGGTCAAAAGGCTATTTATAAGTGCTCTAAAGAAAAGAAATTCCATGTCAAAGGCCATTCATGGCTGCTCTAAAGGGAAGAAATTCTAGCTATCAATAAACATATGGGAAAATGCTCTAAATCATTAATATTTAGAGAAACATATTAAAGAAACTCTGAGGTTTTAGTGCATACCTATCAGGATTGGAAAATTTGACAAAAAAGGAAAATGGTAAATGTTGGAAGGGCTATGGGAATGAAGACACATTAATTCATTCTTGGTGGATCTGTGAATTGTCCAATAATTCTCCAAAACCATTTGGAACTACACCCAAAAGTTCACTAGCCTATGCATAGCCTTTGATCCAGTGATGCTACTTCCCGGATAATATCCCAAATCAGTTTTAAAAAAAAAAGGTGAAAAGCACCCATAAATATTAAAGTATTACAGAAGCTCTTTTTGGGGTGGCAAAGAAATGGAAACAAAGAGGATATCCATTAATTGGTGAAAGACTGAACAAATTATGGTATATGAATGTAAAGGAATAGTGTTATGCCATAAGAAATTGCGAGATTATTTCATGGAAACTTAGGAAGAATTGCATAAATGAAATGAGAACCAGGAAAACAACTTCTATGGCAATATCAATATTGTAAAGACAAACAATTTTTAAAGACTTAAGAATTCTAATCATCCTCAGACAAAGACTCAGAGTACAGAATAAGATAGACATTTGGGGGACATGGCCTATTCAGGAATTTGTTTTGCTAGACTATGTGTATTTGTTACAAAGCTTCCCCTCCCCTTTTTTCATAAGGAGAGGGAGAAAAAATAGATTTTTTTTTTGCAGCTGGCAAAAAATTGTTTTAAAAAGGGGAGCCATTTATGTTTGTAAGAGTGGGGTTTCTACCCAGATTCCAGTTAATGTAATCACAGAAGCCCTAGACAACTTCAATGAATGAAGCAATCAAAAACTCAGCATTTCCTTAATATTGGAGAGCATTAAAATGCTTTCATCTTCAGAAAACTACAAATGAAGCCACACAGGAGACACCTTTTGATTGGCTGAAAGAATCGGAAACACTTCTAGGCATATACACAAACCAACAAGCCAGCTTACTAAGGCATGGTCCAATGGCAGTCCAGTGTAGGAACAGAGGAATACAGCCAGAAGGAATGCCTTGGGGATGAGGGCAGGATTCCCAGCCCCTCAGGATTACTCCCAGGACCTTCAGAAAGAAGTCAACTACACACTTCTAGGGACCCAATCTGGTGCTAAGGAGCTGCTCTATTAAAATAGCATAGGGAGAAGCGAAACCTGGAACCCACTCACCCACAAAGACATGAGAGGTAGGGGGGAGGAGGATGTCAATTACAGTGACAATGAGGCATAGTAGTAGGGAACACACCTAGACAAGGCAACTTACAACTCGGGGGCAGCAGGGCCTCAATATCCCTTTTTCTTGGCAGAGTCATCATGAAGTCAGTGGCGGTGTTGGTGACTGGCAAGTCACTCCACTGCTAGGTTAGGCTGGCTCCTCTCAGGGTGCTACATAGCTAGCTGATGGAGGGATGCTTTACAGAATTGGCTCTTTACAAGTCAAGGCCGCCTGAGTGCATTGATCAGAGAGCTGCCAGTCTAGCCAGAGAAGGTCACAAAGCAGCTAGGCTGGCTCCTCCCTCCCCAACTGGGCTTGGAGGCTTGTTTGGCCAATGGGTATCAGGCTATTCGGAAATGGTCTTTGTCTGTCCAGGGAGGGAAGTTCATTGTCTATTCAGCCCTTTTCATATGCAGTGGAGCTATTCCTAGGTGGGGAATGCATGGAATGCTTCCTTTACATCTGAAAGGGCCCTCTCTCCATCTTTTTCCCATTTTAAAAATGCTCTATTTGACAAGTCTCCTAAAATCAGCTTCATATCTGCAGTGGACTAGAAAATAAGGGCTGGACATGAAAAAAGGGGATCTTCTGGTAAATTGATCGCTTTTCTTTTTTAAACATATCCCAAATTCAACATGGGATTTTAGTTTTTAAATACATCTTATTCCTATTTAACCAAAAAAAAATTTTAATCAGTGAAACCGATTAATATATGAGGGGGAAAAATCTATATAATCTACATAATGTTGTCCATTTGTGGACTCCAATCTGAAAGGGAGTAGGGGGGGGGAGTAGGGAAGGGTCTTCCTAGCTGTTCTTTTGGGCCAAACTGTCCCACTTGTTTGCTATTCCTTCAGCTCTCTTCTGTGTATTTCAAAACAAAAAACAACAACAAAAAAACACCTTTTAATGATTTTCTGTATCTCTCTCTCCTTCTTGCAACCCAATTCCAACTTTCCCACTCTTTCTACCTCCCAAATTGAGACAGAAGACAAATAAAACTTTTGTAAAACAAATTTGTCCAAAACTGAACTCATCTCTCTTCTCTTCCTAACTTCCCTATTACATTTATTATGGTACCCTAGTAGGTGCTATCCTTACTTAACTCTTTGCTCTCTCTCACCTACTCTCTCTCTCTCTATCCAATCCACTGTCAAGTCAGATTGTTTCTACCTACATGACATCTTTCCCTAGGTCCCTGCTCCTAGATGTCCTAAATGAATAAATTTTAAAAAATAACAACAACAAAGCTTGTTGAATATCCTTTTTCTTACTATGGCTAAATAAATCTTTTGTTAAGTGTTGAACTGACATTTTGTTCTATCATCATATATAAGCCACCAGACCACTTGCCCGAGTCAAGTTCAGCCCAAAACATCTCTTTAAGTGACATCAGGCTTCTTCTTTTGGTTTGAGCAGAATTCGTATCTCTTTCCCATTTAATGAACTCAATCACTCTCATGTATTTTCTAGTATGTCCAATTTCTTTTTTGTGTTTGCTTGGGTAAATGGGTTTATTTACCATTTGCTATTTGGGATGGTCTTTTACGCGACCAATATTTATCTGATGCTAAGAGGCCAACCTGGCATATTTAAGCTCACGGTTGCCCTTCTCCTTAAGAGTGATCAGGAAAGCTTCTTTTGTTCTGAAGCCGACATACCCCAAACCAACAATACTTGTGGGGATACATAGATACTCCTTTTGGAGGTGAGCTTTTTCCCAAGGAAAAAGCAAACCATCAACCACAGCCCTTCTGTTCCCTTCAAGATAGAAATTGTAGTCTTGCACCTGATTGCAGAATCTACCTGATTCCAGAGCTGGTTATCTTTGCCATCTATGAGACATACATCTATACATTTAGAAAACTCATTTGGACAAACATCTTACAAAAACAAAACAACAACAGAATTAGCAAACAAAGGGCCAAAGACTACTACAGGCCTGTGCTTGGACTCTATCTGCCATACATATCCAAGCAGAACTCATTTCTGCAGTGTTAGGGATGGCCTGAACCCTGCAGGTGACCTCACTAGAAATCCCAGAGAAAAAGTTACAGAATAAAATTCATAGTTCAGCAGAGCACTGTCTCTGGAGTCAGGGAGACTCGAGTTTAAATCCAGCCTCAGACACTTAAAACTTACTAGCTGTGTGACTCTAGACAAATCACAACCTCAATTACATCACCAAAAATTATATATATCACAGTCCAGGAATGAGAGTAGAAATCGTTTTTCTTTTTAAATGTATTAAAATGATGCAGTACCCCTGTCCTCAGAAAATCACCTGGGTGCAATTGATATATTGGTCCATTTCCAGAGAAGGCTCTGGCCTTTCCTTTCAAGTGTCTTACCATAAAGTCCACAAGGCACATCTTCTGATGGCCTCCTGTACTACATAAAAAGCTCCCAAGAAACTCCTTCCACATAAAACTTGGAGGGTGGGGGAAATGGGCCTTGGTCCAAGCCCAGGTTTTGGTAGGTCTACCAACTACTATCACTTCCAGATGCAAGACATTAAACAAAACACAGTTTGCTACACTTTTCTTCAGGGTATCCTTCTTAATGAGACAGAGTATATTAAATCAGTGTCTCCTTGCCAAACATAGGAGAGAATACGCTATAATCTTTCAAAGACAAGGGGTATTGGATAGTAAGTAGCAGCCTTCTCTAGAGACATCACTTAAAGCAGTGGGAACAGCATGGAGGCCAATTCAGCTTTAACTTCCTCTGCCCTGGCCATCCCCTACTCAGATTATTCCATTCCAATCCTGAACGATTATGCCAATTGTTCTGGATGGGCCTACTTCAGTCCTCTGATAGTTTATATTTAATACCAGATTGAAGAGAAACACTTGTAAGTCATTCCACAGTTAATAAGAGATTTACTTAACTACAGAAGGAGAAGGATGTTCAACAAGGATATACATCAAAGATCAGGTGAATGAATTGATTGCTCCTCCTCTAAGCTGCCCGTGGTGGTCTTCCAGCCAGCCATCAGATCACCCCTGGAAATCTTCCAGACTGTGTTGTACCAGGAACTAATGTCAGTACTTTGAGCCTGTAGGTTCAGTCCTGAGTAATCAAGTCTTGAGGATGGTTTCAAAACCTTTCAGGGGAAAACTAGACTAATTTGCATAATAAAAGACTGGTTAAGATATTTTTCCCATTACTTGGAACTTGAAAAACAATTAATTTGACCAAAAGGCATATTGTATGGAAGAGAAGAACAATAACAATGTACATTTACATAGCACCTTGAGGTTTATCAAGCATGTTATTGAAAAATAAGGTTAAAAAGCTGTGGGTGAGTGTAGTGAAAATAGCACTGGAGTTGGAAGACTAAGGTTTGAATATCTTTTGACCTTGAACATGTCATTACTTCCCACAATCTCAGTTCCCTCATCTGTAAAATGGGAATGATAATATTTGTACTAGACAGTTGGACTTGGGAGTGGAAAACCTGGCTTGAATTCCCAAACTGAGGATACATGCATACATACCCCAAAGAACAGAGGATATGCAATTGTCTTCAAATACTACTAGAGTTCCTAAAAAGACATACCGGCAGTAATATTGGGGAGAACACACCAGCACAGGGTATCAAGTCAATTAATTAGAAAGACCACCCTCCTGCCCCCAAAACAATCCCTTGGGGTTATTCCTAAAATCCTGTGAGAGAAAAGAAGTCCAGAGTCTATCACTGTTATATTAACAAGCGTCTGAGTTGTGATTTTCATCCACATCTTCTAGAATCCAGGTAATGGAGTTTTTCCCGGAGAATGGTAGTGAGTGATTCATCAGGTTGTTGACCAGGAATAATGGTATATGCGGGACAGCTAGATGGTACCGTGGTGAGAACACCAGCCCACTTTAAGGGACTCTTAGAGTATCTGTGGTCAAATCTGACCTCAGACACTAAACACTTACTAGCTGTGTGATCCTGGGCAAGTTATTTATCCCCAGTTGCCTCACCAAAACAAACAAAAAAAATAATAATAATAATAAAAATAATGGTATATGCAATATTCTATACCCCTACCTCTGCAATGAAGAGAGAGGGAGTACATTTTCTCACCTTTTTTGAGAGTCAAAAATGATCATTATAATTACAGAATATTCAGTTTTATGTGATTTCAACCCCTTTATTTTACATATGAGGGAATTGAGTCCCAGAGAGAAGAAATGTCTTAGATTTAATGGTGCAGTGGAAACAGTGTTGGGCCTGGAGTCAGGAAGGTCCAAGTTCATATCTGCCTTCAGAAGCTTACTAGCTGTATGATCCTGAGCAAGTCACTTAACCCTTTTTGCCTCACTTTCCTCATCTGTAAAATAAATAGAAGGAAATGACAAAGTATTACAAGTATCTTTGCCAAGAAAACCCTAAAAGGGGTCACCAAAAGTTGGACTCAGCTGAAAAAGAACAACAACAACATAAGAACCAAAGTTCAAGATCACCTCTTCTAATGTCCACTTCAAAGCCCTTCCCACGATGCCTCTCCCAACTTGCCCTTCAAATTTGTCTAGCACAGTCTGAGGGCGTAGCAATGCTATATGTTTGGGAAGCAGCTGAGAGAGTGGAAATAGTACCGAACTTTGGTTTCAGGTCCAGTCTGGCCACCTGCCAACCATGTGACTTTGAGCAAGTCACTTGAACTTTCCAAGTCTCAGTTTATCATAAAATGGGCACAATGTCTTTTAGAGTTGTCGTTGGGTGAGCTCAATGAGATAATGTAGGTACAAATCCGAATACTTCCTATGGGACCTTGGGTGAAGTGCCTTCCTTTCTCTGGGCTTCAGTTTCCTTATTTATAAAATGAAGAGGTTGGGCTTAATGACCTCTAAGCTTCCTTCTACCTCTACATCATTGCTGCTATGTCAGTACTGCACAAATTAAATTTTACAATAGTGAACTGTTAATACTGTCTAAAGGCTGATATTCCAATTTGGCCAAGGATTGTAAATAGACTGGAAAGTATTATTGAGTTATCTTGAAAATCTGGATGGCCCAAGTCTTGTTGATTTGGCCACAATTATGGCCTGGCATATGGAGCCAACATTAAAGCAAGTCAATTTCCACCGTGAACTTTGTGTGCACTAAATGTGAGACCAATTCACAATCTATTTGTACCTACCAGTTTAATATATTAAATATATATAATATATATATATATGTATATATATATATATATAAATCTCTAAAAGTATGGAGATACCTAAGGGATATTTGTAAATAAATTAGTATAATGTTATAATAAGAACTCTGGATTTGGAGTTCAAGATTCAAATCCCAGTTCTACTATTTCTTAACCTATATGACCTTAGACAAATTGAGAAGAATGAGATGATACTAATAATTAACATTTATCTAGCATTCTGAGGTTTGCAAGGCATTTTATCTCTTTTGGAGATAACAACAACCCTACAACATGGGGAGGTGCTATTTTATTATCCACATTTCACATATGAAAAACAAAACAAAACAAAACAAACAAACAAACAAAAAAAAAAAAAAGGTTAACTCATTTGCCCAAGTCTGGCTGGTACTATGCTACGATTTTACAATTAATATCTCTTTGGATCCTCACCTGGGAGATAGTTGTTAGTATTATTTCTTTTTCTATTATTACATATTATTATTGTTTTTTATTTTATTTTACAGTGAAGAAAACAAGCAGAGGTTAAGTGACGCATGCAGGGTCATACAATTAGTATGTTTCTGGGGCTGGATTTGAACTCAGGACTTCCTGACACTGCCTCTAGGACTTTGAGGCCAGAGCTCCTCACTTAGCACCTCGGTTGTACTTTCCCAACCAGGTAGTTCACTTCACATAGCATTTTGTAATATACTTATTGGTCTAAGTGTCCTACTCCCCTACTAGACACAGGAAGGAGCCACAGCCTATCCAAACTTTCCATCTCTCCCAGTGTTCTGTACATGGTAGGTGCTTAAGAGATGTTGACTAATTATGACTAATATGTCTATTAAATGAATGAATGAATTGTGGGAACACTTGGAAGCTTTTATACTTTTCATGCCTGGAAAAAATAAGTGTCATGTTAACAATGAAATATGTAGAATAATATTACTGTAACATTAGTGGGTGGGGCAGCAGAAGGGATTTGGTCCTATTTTCTCCCTCCTCCCTTTGGAGTTGAATCTCACTGGGCCTCAACTGTCTCCATCCTGTCTCCCTTTCTTTTTTCACAGAAGGAGCTGGAGATTAAATCAGCTGTACCCTATTACGACAATTAACTTGCTTTTGGTCTAGGAATAAAATAATGGCCCTCAGATCTCCACAATCCTTTATTCGCTGTTTTGTGGGGTTTATAAGAGACAGAAAGGTATTAATATATAATGAGGGCTGGAGCTGGGGGTTGGTGAACATGCATAACAGACATGTCTTATGCAATCTTAAAATGGAAGAAATTATGGAGACTGTCCAGAAAGACAATATGACATTTAATGGCAGGGCCCTGTTCCCCGATTCGGAGCATGTGCAGACAGTTAGGAATTGGTTCTGGTCTGCTAGGTCATGAAGAGACAGGTTAGGAATTGACTGCATAACTGGAACTGGGGTACTTACCTTCAAAAGGCATGAGCTGACCAAAGCAGGAGGGTTGGCAGTCCTTGATCCGGCCTGGTTGTGTTCATGTGAAAAGGAAAGGAGTAAGTTATCAATGGTGGGGGGGAGGAAGGGTCCCCAGCCTTTATCTCCCCACATGCACTCCCTCATTTGTGCATGGCCCTGTTGTTGCTTCTCTATCTTTTCCTGCTTTTAGATGAGAGATTGGAGATGGTTATGAGTTTGTATCAGACGGTCAAGAGAAATTACTAGACATCCAGGAACTCTTAGAGTTTACGTTGGGAGTTACTGAAAGTTAGATAGATGATGAAGAAATAAGTTCCCAACGACCTGCCTGATACGTAGATAAGGGGCCTCATCCATCCATTCATTGCCTTGGTCACATCTGGCAGTGAACTTGGTAGGGTACCACTTTAATCTGATACTACTCTCCAGCGATTAAAGTGGTAAAGGGGAGAGTATGCCTTCAGGGGAAAGTGAATGTATTTCTGTTTTTTCTATAACTTTGAAGTAAATAAATATCCCTTTGTAAAACCTGATTGATTGGAAATGGTCAAATGGAAGTGGGACACTAACCATTGGCAGCTAACAATGAGGGGTAACATACCAGAATGGGAGCTTGAGCCAAGAGAACAAGAGAAAGATTTATCCAACTCCTCAAGGGAATTCTTAAATCCTTAAGGTAGAGATGTAGCTGGCCTTACTCTGGGACAATGCAGAGTTTGGCTACAAATACAATCACAGGAGCTCAGAGCTCCCGATTAGAAAATTTCTCAACATTTGGACAGAAGTTTTGATTCTCTGCCCTAATTTAAATTTTGTATCTTCCCCTTTAATCCCTGTTTTCTTTATATTTGGGGTAAAATCAGAATATAAGAAACATTTTGGTAAAAAGAAATTGGCAGAGTATATTATAGTGTCTGTTATTGGACAAAGTAAGGAGAAATTGGGGGGGGAGGAAATCGATCTTTGGGGACTTCCAACTTCTCTTTTTTTTTGGCCTCAGCCCAGGTCTTCCTTTGATTTTTTTCCATTCCCCATTCTGGCCTCTAGTTGCTAATTCTTTATTCCTTTGCTCATTAAGTCCCCGGCAGGACTAGAGGCTGCATCTCCTTCCTCTCAGTCTGCTCTCTTAAAAACTTTATCTCTTTTTAAAACTCTAGGGTGTGACTCAACTTCCCTTTCTGACTCAAGTCATGCTAAGCTAAATTGTTCTCAATGCTAGCAAGAAATGCTTATCCCTCATAATTACCAATCCCCAAATTCCATTCAATTCTCTAATTCCTATTTTATTACAAGAGCTTTTACCTCTTGGTGGAGTTGTGAACTGATCCAGCTATTCCAGAGAGCAATCTGGAACTTCTGCTCGAAGAGCTATCAAACTGTGCATACCCTTTGATGCACCAGTATTTCTCCTAGGTCTGTATCCCAAAGAGATCATCAAAAAGGGAAAAGGATCCACATGTGCAAAAATGTTTGTAGCAGCCCTGTTTGTAGTGGCAAGGAACTGGAAACTGAGTGGATGCCCATCAGTTGGGGAATGGCTCAATAAACTATGGTATATGAATTTTATGGAATATTACTGTTCTATAAGAAACAATCAGCAGATTGATTTCAGAAGGGCCTGGAGAGACTCACATGCACTGATGCTAAGTGAAGTGAGTAGAACCAAGAGAACATTGTACACAGCAACAACAAAATTATGTGATGATCAATTTTTATGGACATTGCTCTTTTCAACAATGAGGTGATTCAGGCCAATTCCAATAGACTTGTGATGGAGAGAGCCATCTGCATCCAGAGAGAGCTATGGAGACTAAATATGGATCACAACATAGTATTTTCACTTTTTTTGTTGCTGTTTGCTTCTTTTTCGTTTCTCATTTTTTTACTCTTTGATCTGATTTTTCTTGTGCAGCATGATAAATGTGGAAATATGTATAGAAGAATTTTCCATGTTTAACATATATTGGACTACTTGCTGTCTAGGGGAGGGAGTAGGGAGAAAGGAGGGAGAAAAATTTGGAACAAAAGGCTTTGCAAGGGTGAATGTTGAAAACTGCCTTTGTCTGTGTTTTGAAAATAAAGGCTATTCAATTTGGAGCTATGCTCAAAAAGTTGTCAAACTGTGCATACCCTTTGACCCAGCAGTGTTTCTACTGGGCCTATATCCCAAAGAGATCTTAGAGGAGGAAAAGGGCCCCACCTGTGCAAGAATGTTTGTGGCAGCCCTTTTTGTAGTGGCTAGAAACTGGAAACTGAAGGGATGCCCATCAATTGGAGAGTGGCTGAATAAATTATGGTATATGAATGTTATGGAATATTATTGTTCTGTAAGAAACGACCAGCAGGACGATTTCAGAGAGGCCTGGAGAGACTTGCATGAACTGATGCTGAGTGAAACGAGCAGAACCAGGAGATCATCATGCACAGCAACAACAGTATTACATGATGATCAACTCTGAGGGACATGGCTCTCTGCAATAAAGAATTGTCTCAAACCAGTTCCAGTTGTTCACTGAAGAAAACCATATACACCCAGAAAGAGGGACATGAAATATGGACCATAATGTAACATTTTCATGATCTCTATTGACACTTGCTTGCATTGTGTTGCCTTTTTCTGATTCTTTTTTTTTTCTTGTAGATAGGATTTTTCTTGCATAACTTCTCAAGCATTTCAACATTATTAACATGTAGTGGACTTCCTGCCATCTAGGGGAGGGGACTGGGGGTAAAATTTGTATTGGAAAGCTATGTAAAGATCAAGGTTGGGGAACTACCCATACATATGTTATACAAATAAAAAGCTTAAAATAAAAAAAAAATTAAAAAAAAAACAAAAACAAACAAAAAAAAGAAAATAAAGGCTATTATTATTTTAAAAAATAAAACAAAAACAAACATAAAGAAGTATTTACTGGCTCCCTATTGCCCACTGGATAAAATTCAAACTTCTTTTCCTGGCATTCAAGGCCACCCACAATCTAGTGCCCCTCTACCCTTACAGCCTGATCTTATGTTATTCCCTGCCCCATTCCACCTCCCCCTCGAGAATCTTATGTTCCTACCAAACTGGACTACTCTTTACTCTCCAAACATGCTCTTCATCCCTCCACTTCTGTGCCTTTCCTAGTTCTGTGCTTTTCCCCAATCTAAGTCTTTGCCTTGAGAATCCTAGTCAGCTTTTAAAACTCTACTGAAATGTCCTTGGAGCCAATCCAAAAGGCCCTGCCTGAGGGCTGATGCTGGATTATACATTCAAATTTTGAGCCAATGATGCCTTCAAGGAATCTATGTTCGAAAAGCTCTTAATTCAAGGACTCCACACAGGTCCAAGTCTTTATTTTCTAAAGCTCAGGTACCAGTCATTCGAGGCAGCAAGGTAGCACAAACTGCTGCAGCTAGAGACAAGAAGAACTGAGTTCAAATCCTGCCTCAGACACTTAGCAGTTGTGTGAATGGTATTCATAATAATAGCTACCTCACAAGATTACTCTGAGGATCAAATGAAATAACATAGGGAAAGTATTTTAGGGTGCCATATAAATGCTAGCTACATTCATTTAGCAATAAATACCGACTACACGCCTCCTGTATGCAGTATGTAGGTGCTGGAGAGAATTTAAAATGTAGATGAGATTCATTCATTGAATCAAAGGAATTCTGGGTAAAAGGGACCTCAGAAGTTGCACCGGCAAAGAAACCCATATCGCAACATTCGTCACGAGTGGCCCCTTAGATTGTGAGCTTCTCGAGGGCAGGGACTGTCTTTTTACTTTCTTTGTATCCACAATGCTTAGCATATTGTGGTGGGTGAGATGAAATGGCTGAGAAAACACAGGCTCAAGCTTCTGAGCATATATATTAATAAGCAATGTATGCTGATTGAATAATAAATCAGGACCAGATCTCAGCTTTAGCACTGGACCCCCAATACAGAGGGAGACAGATTTTTATGCATTGAAAACTAATCAAATAAGACCAATTAATTAAAAGAAAATAATTAACAGGGTACAAACCAGGATCCAAAATCAAGAAATTTGCTTTCTAATTGTAGGAAAGATTAGGAACTTTTCAAGTTGGGAAAGGGAGCACAAATAGGTGCAATTTTCTGAAATCAGAAAAAGAGATATCCCCACCTTCCTCAAGTGTTTGTACTCAATCAAAGAAACATGGAAACAGTAAATGATTGACCAGTATGGGCCAGTTTTCAGATAAGAAACATATAGGTTGCTTGAGATGTATAATTGTGAACAAACTTTTTTCATCAATCTTCAGTTTCTTTAAGAGTCTCTAAGCAACAGGTAGAGATGATCCAACTCCCCAGTTGCATAGGGCTAAGATTCAGATAATGCAATAAAACTTTCTCACAATTCCCACAATTGAATATATTTGTCTCACAGGGCAGAATTGGACTAGACCCATAATTAAATAGAAAGGGAACTGAACTAGATCCAGAATTAAGTCACAAGATCTAGCTCAGTTCCCTTTCTATTCAATTATGGTGATACTGCTCTAACCTCTTCTGTTTTCCAGAGCTTTGTCTCCTTAGACAGTTATCTTGGCTGGATTCCAGTTGGGGACTTATTAATACAAATTAATACAAAGATCAAGGTATAAACTATAAAAGCAGCTTGTCCCTTTGGGTCTAGAGTATGGAAGACTTGAGTTGAAATCTGGCCTCAAACCTAAATCTGCCTCCCTAGACCTTCCACCAATGGCTCTTATTTCTACCCTTTGAGGTCAAGCAGAACTAATTTCATCCCTCTTCTAGGTAGCCTTTCATGTACTTTAAGCCATCTTTCATGACCTCCCTTCCCCATTCCTCTCCACTCCCACCTCCCTGATCTTCTCTTTGCCAGGCTAAATCTCCCCTAACCTGTTTTTTATAATAGTTTATTTTTCAAAATTCATGCAAAAAGAGTTTTCAACATTCAACCTTGCAAAACCTTGTGTTCCAAATTTTTCTCCCTGCCTTCCCCTCTCCCTCCTCCCTAGACAGCAAGTAATCCAATATAGGTTAAACATATGCAATTCTTCTAAACTTATTTCCACATTTGTCATGCTGTGAAAAATCAGATCAAAAAGGAAAAAAAAGAGAGAGAAAAACCCAAGCAAACAACAAAGGTGAAAATCCTATGTTGTGATCCACATGGAGTCCCTACACTTCTCTCTCTGGATGCAGATGGCTCTCTCCATCACAAGTCTATTGGAATTGACCTGAATTATCTCACTGTTGAAAAGAGCCACATCCATCACAGTTGATCATCACATAATCTTGTTGTTGCTGTGTACAATGATCTGGTTCTGCTCATTTCATTTAGCATCAGTTCATATAAGTCTCCTCAGGCCTCTCTGAATCAGCCTGCTAATCGTTTCTTATAGAACAATAATATTCCCTAACATTCACATACCATGTCTTATTCAGCCCTTCTCCAGCTGATGGGCAGCCACTCAGCCCCTAACTTCTTTTAACCAGTTTTCATATGAAAGAGAGCAAGACCTCCCTTGTCCTGGTTGTCATCTCTGGATGATCTTTAGTTGCTCAGTGTTCTGAAACTGAGGTCCTGTCTTCATGTAGCTGATAGCTCTGTAAAATGAGGAAACTGGACTATGTTATCCTTAAGGCCTTTTTCAGCTGTAAATCTATGACCCTAGGAAGCTACCCTTCTGGCCAGAAACTAAGGAAGCCCAGGTGAGTTTTCAGTTTATCCTCCTGGAACACTCAGGTGAGAATGATGCTAATCACCTAAGCTTGTCAGTGTCTTTAACAAACCTTCATGTCTCAGGGCCTGCCTAGAATTCATTTTCCTAGAGTTTAAGAGACTATCAGAATTTAAGAATCCTTCTTCCCTTTGAGTAAAACTACACAAGCATAGCTTAGGTTGCACGAAAGGCAACATGGTATCATGATCTGAGTTTTGGCCTTGATAGCAGGAAGACCTGAGTTCTTAACCTTCCTCTGACTCTTACTAGTTGTGTGACTCTGGGCAAGTCATTTCCCCTCCACAGGCCTCAGTTTCTTCCTCTATAAAATGAGGAAGGTGGATTAAATGTCCTCCAAGATCCTTTTCCCCCTCTAGAGCTATGGTCCTATGTGTAACATTGGGCCAGTCTCTTAATGTCTCAGAGTCCCAGCTTCTTCCTCTGTGAAAGGAGGTTGGACTAGATGGCTCCTATGGTCCTTTCCAGTTCTAAATCTATATTGATCAATTGACTTCAGGAAAAGGAGTGATGGCTCATGTTTGAAACTATCATATAGGTTGGGACTCCCTTCCCTAGTCCCCTGACCTCAACTCAATCTATGGGTTCCCCATCCCCATCTTTACCCAGGGCCAAAAATAGCCTGGCCACTTGCCAATTGTTGAAGCTGCAAGTTTGGATATTTTTAGACCCTGCAGGCTTGGAAACAGGGCCCAGCCTGGAATTTGAGTCAGCAGTACAGGCGGGGCTCTCACCTCTACAAAGCTGCTGATTGGGGAGGTGGGGTGGGGCTGTACTGGCTCAAATCCCTAGCAGGTGGCCAAGAAAGATATGGGGAGTAGGCCCACAGGGTCATAGAAAGTGGGTGAGGAAGAGTTGGAAGATCACTAGGAAGGGTTGGAAGCCAGTAACCAATTACAGTTCCTACTTTAGTGATAGATGGGGACAGGAGGAAAGGGGGTAGGGATAAAAAACAGTACCTCTATTAGATTTGAAATAGTTAAGTTATCCCACTGCCTCTTTCATGCTTGTCTCTGAAAAAACATCAATTGAATCTGGGCTGTGAAGAAGTTGAAAGTTTTCTTTTATATCTTTCCCAATTCAACAGAACTGAGATGCACGTGGTAAAAATCAGGGGAGATCAAAGACTTTGGGTTTGAGGTCCATATTTCTCTTGGTCATTCATGCAGTTGTTAAAAATGTGTCTGCTATGTGCGAAACACTATGCTAGATGTTAAGGGAGTTGCAAGTTGGGATAAAACATTTGGAAACAGGGACCATGGCTTATTTACAAGGAGGGCCTCCTTACTTCTACCCAGCATTTCCTTATTAGCAACTAAGCAGGAAAAACTTTAGACTGTGAATCTTTAAAAGAGGCTGACTTCCCCTTCTCTTCCTAGAAGTTATATCAGGATTACTCTATCTTGTTCAAGAGAGGCTATCCTATGTGACCGCTTCAATGCTGAGAAAGCTAATGTAAGGGGACTCAAACTTGAACCTGGGTCTCCGACTACCTCTCTTGCTTTGTCTCTCTCTCCTTGATTGTAGGTAACCAAATAGTGGTCCAGAGATGGACAAATCAGTCGGTCAGTCAATAAGCTTTATTAAACTAAGTGTTAAGTGCTGAGGATAAAAAGAAAGGCATCGTGTTTTACTTTTTAAATATGGGAGGGTGAGATTGATTTACTTAATTAAGTGACTGAGTTAAAAGAAATGATATGATGTCCTAGTATTTTAACCAGTGAAAACACTCAATCTCATAGACTGGTTCTAAAATCAATCAATTAGTCATGGGCTTTAGGCTAAGCTAAAAAAAAAATTTGAACAGGAATGACATTCAGTTCAGAGTTCAAAAGAGAATTCAGAAGGGACTGAGGAAAACTGGTCATATCCTATGGGTCATCTGTAAATTATGGAGTTGAGAAGGGAGTCATCGGAGAGGTTGGAGCAAAAGTGGCACACCAGTCAAACTCCCAGAGGAAGAACTGCCTGTAAGATGGGAGAGGCCTGAGCTTTAGTCCTGACCTATGTCTCCTCCCCACATTCCTTTGCCTAGAGGAGGATCTTGAGAGCTCTGAAGCATGTGGAGGATGCTGTTCTTCCTATCTTCCCATCACTGCACTAGGGGCATCCAAAGGTCAGCTGATGCATTGGGAACCAATGGCAGACTGGACTAGGTTCATGACATCACAAGGAGCCCAATAAAGAAAATACAATCTACCCATGGAGAATTTCTCAAACATTTCACAAAGGGGAGAAAAGGACTACCAGCATCCAGGAGCTGTGAGTTGCACACTTGCCACATGTGTTCTCTAAATTTGAGTCCACTTTCCCCTAGATTTTATATATCCTGGTAAGAGTCACAGGCTTTTGGGAGGATGTCTTATAGCAACTCTTTACTGTCCCCCATCAGTGAATATTCCTTTCTTCTTAAGTCTGGCTGACTAAAAAGATTCTTAACGGATAATCTTGGGGGAAAGCACATCGGTGGGGGCTTGAGCTGATAGCATTAGAAAGGCACAACCAACTCCCCAACAGTACCTCTAGAATCCTGAGGAGAAACACATCGCCCTGCTTTGGAGCCAGGGAGGGGAAGCACCTGAATCATCAGTGTGAGTGAGTTGGGATGAGGATGCTCAGAGCTTTTATGGTCTACAAATATATAATACATTCAACCTGTGTTTTCAAAGCTGTTCCACTTGACAGTGATTCTTTTTGGCCTTTTTGTTCTCTTCTAACTTTTTAAAAGATGTCTCAATGATCCTTTTTTTCATTACCCTAGCTCTATCTTCTTCTTCTTCCTCTCACTCTGCCTTCCTCCCCTGCCCCCAAAAAAAGAAAAAAAAAGAGAAAGTACTTATAACAAATATGTAGTCTATTTAACATGTATTGGACTACCTACCATCTAAGGGAGGGGACTGGGGGGAAGGAGGGAAAAATTTGGAACAGAAAGTTTTGCAAAGGTCAATGTTGAAAAATTACCCATGCATATGTATTGTAAATAAAAAGCTTTAATAAAAAAAATGTAGTCAAGGAAAAACAAATTCCAACGTTTGACCATATCCAGAAATTTGTTTTATTCTTTTTTTTAATTAAAACTTTTTATTTGCAAAACATATGTATGGGTAATTCTTCAACATTAACCCTTACAAAGCTTTCTGTTACAAATTTTTCCCACCTACTCCCCACCCCTCCCCTAGATGGCAGGATATCCACTACATGTTAATTATGTTAAAATCCTTGACAAATCGAATATAAGTATACATATTTCCACACTTATTGTTGTGCAAGAAAAATCATGTATACAAGAAAAAAATCAGATAAAGGAAACACAATGCAAGCAAACATCAATAGAGAACATGAAAATGTTATGTTGTGTCCACATTTCACATCCCTCTCTCTGGGTGTATGTGGCTTTCTTCACTGGACAGTTGGAACTGGTTTGAAACATTTCATTGTTGAAGAGAGCCATGAATTTGTCTTATTGTTTATTTCTCAGTCAGGAGGTGAATAGCATGCTTCTTCATCAGTCTTTGGAATTGTGTTAGTCATTGCAGTGATGAGTCATCAGATCTTTCAAAGTTGTTTTTATTTATAATGTGAATGTGATTGTATACATTGCTTTACTGGTTCTTACTTCATTTTGCATCAGGTTTTATAAGTCTTCCCAAGTTTCCCTGAAACTGTCCATTTATTCATTTCTTTTTTTTTAATACTTTTTATTTGCAAAACATATGTATGGGTAATTCCTAAACATTAACCCTTACAAAGCTTTCTGTTACAAATTCTTCCCCCCTACTCCCCACCCCTCCCCTAGATGGCAGGATATCCACTACATGATAATTATGTTAGAATACTTAAGAAATCGAATATATGTATGGTTATTGCATCATTTTTTGTGCCGGAGAAATCGTATCTACAAGAAAGAATAATCTGATAAAGGAAATACAATGCAAGCAAACCTCAGTAGAGAACATGAAAACGTTATGTTGTGGTCATTTATTCATTTCTTATTATGCAAGAATATTCCATTATATTTATATATCATCATTTGTTTAGCCATTCTCTTTTGTTTCCAAATTATGCTGTGTTTTTATCAATGTAGATCCCCTTTTTCTTTCACTGAATTAGTATCAGTATGGCTGAGTAATTAGGTATACACAATTTAGTGACTATGGGAACATAGTTCTACAATTGATTTTTCACAGCTCCATCAATAGTGTATTTACTTTCCCATAGCTCACCACCATCTTTTCCAAGCTATGGCTTCTCCTTGTTATTCTTTCTTTGGCTGTCATTAACTTTAACATTCCATTTTTATACCTTTTTTTTGTTTGTTTCTTCCAGATACTCTTGTAGTCATTGTAACCTGGACCTGTTTTTCTCTGTCACTCTATCTAAACTTGTGGAGTGTGTATAGAAAAGTCAGATGTTCACAGCTTTTGTAGGGACTTATTTTTATGGAAAGAAAAGGAGAAAATAACAGGCTTTTTACTTTCAGCCACACTTTAACAGAATGAAGAATGGCCCATTGACAAGATTAACCAACTTTCTAGTTAGATAAGGCTCTCTGGAGGAAAAAAAAAATTTGGCTCAGTTCATAAAAACACGAACCCAGCATTTTCCCCCTTCTATGTGGCTGTGCCTGTTGAGCTTTTCATTCTGTGAATGAACATCATGGAAGCAGTAGCATAAGATTTTTGCCTCCTGGAAGATCAAGGTCACAAGAATATTGTCCCTGTCTCTTGTCAAGTCTCAACATCAAAAACTGTCTTCAGGATTTTTCTCCCAGCCATGTAATATGGACGATTAAAGTATGACACCCAGAATTTCCCACCCAGGCTCATATATTCCTTGTACTTACTGGGACTCTTTAGCTCTGCCAACATTGCATTCAAGCAATTTATAACTTATTCTTTGATGACCTCAGGTGCCATTGCCAAGTTGCGATCACTTTCTTAGAAATCAATTTTAGCTCCTGCTTCTGCTTTTGCACTAGATCCTGTGGAGGAGGAGGGATTGGTACCTTCACCTATGCATTAAGATATCTTTTTTTGAGTCATGCATCTGAGCTTCTACATCTTTTGCATATTCTTTCAAATAAAGCACTTCTTCAAGGAGCCACAGCTTCCTTAACACCAGGAATAAGAATGTGCCACTTTCTGTTCACCAAGTACCCCATCAAAGTAATGAGATTTGCCATGGGTGCATGCACAGGAACCACCACTCCCACCACAATGAAGGTATTTGTCACAGCATCCCACCTCTATTAAAAAATAAAAGTTAGCAAATTCCTCTGAAGCCAGACAGAACTTCTTTCCCCCCAACCAGTAGTTGTCAAAAATATAAAGAGCTCACGTCTTTGAAGAAAGTATCTTTCTTGATGAAAATCAAGTTACCTATACCTTCTGAACCAAATTCCTCCAGGCCTTGATGACAAAATCTTATATCAATAGGGATATCCAAATTTGCTTGTTAAGAACATTTCCAACAGAGCTCCAATCTCTGTCATCAGTTGAATCTCTCCCATATAACTTTTTCTGTGTCTCTCAACCAATGTGAAAGACACACAACCATCCTTTAGAACTTCTGGCTGTATATCCAGAATGTCCACAGATACACAAACTCTTCTTTTGGGGATCTGGGCTCAATTTGCCAAGTATAGTAGAAGGAATGAAGTCTTTCTCAGTCATTAGGGAGCTTTTGTTTCCCAAAGTTCATCAGCTCGGTTGTTATAATCTACAACTGCAGCTTTCATTATTCATTTGATTCTGCTCTTTTCTCGAAAGAGCAAAAAAATGTTTTGGATTGCTATCCATTCTGCATACTTCTTTATGTATTACTCCTGGTGATCCATCAATAATGATTAAACAGGTCACCGAAGAGAGGCATTTTCCACTTCAATTAATCGATGATTTTGGAAACTCTGAGAAGAAAAGATTATGTCTAGTGCTTGAAGTCCTCAGGACTATGGGGTGGCTTCTGTGTCACAAAAATCATTTTTAGTGTGTAGTCAGACCAGTGGCTAATTAGAGCAAAGGTCGAAATCAACATCAACTTAGAAGAAAGGATGAAGATTAAAGGAAAGCACTGATTGCAATGACAATAGTTCCACTCTGATCTATTCAAACTTCTTGTAGACTCTGAAAAATGGGAAACCAGTAACCTTGTCACTGTTACCTAACATAGTATATTAAGAGGCATAAAAATTGTTAGAGATATACAGGCTGAAGTGAGCCTTTGTTTGGGACTAGAGAAGGCATCTCCTTTAGAGGGTGTGAACATGACCTTGAAAGAGAGCTGAGAATGTCTCCTATTAAGTCCCAATGACTGAGACTATCCTAAAGGTGAATCGGTTAGCCCTTGGTATTGTGGGATAGAATAGATGGGAGGGAAATATCCTTTGTGCTAGAAGCCAAGATCCTTTTGGTTCTTTTTGCTTTATTTTCTGGAGATATCCAGAAAGAGAAGATCTAGGAGCAGACCAGGACTCACGGGGAGGTGGATTCTCCAGTTTAGAAGCTAGTAATGACAGAGGAATGTGAGAGAAACAGACATGCTCCAACAAGAAAGTTCTTGACCCCCAGCTCCTGGCCCCATATTTGGAGAGACAATGGCATAACCCCTCCAACTTGTTGGAGGAAGGTCAAGGTTCCCAAAATCCAGCCTCCTGGATAGACAAGTAGTACCATCCTAGAATCTAACTTCCTAAAGAGAGAAGGGAGATTTCTATTTGTAGTAGGTGGAATAAATATCTGTCAGGGTCCCTACATGTAGGTTAGGCTACTTCTTTTCCTTAAAAGGTACTGAAACTATGCTTAAGACTTCAATTGTCCAAGGCAATCCCAATAGACTTTGGACAGAAAATGCCATCTGCATCCAGAAAAAGAACTATGGAGATTGAATGCAAATCCACACATGCTATGTTCACTTCTTTTTTCTTTTTCTTTCCTCTCCCATGTTTTCTCCCTTTTGTTCTGATTTTTTCTCTCCCAACATGATTCATAAAGCAATGTGCATTAAAAATAAATGAAAAGAAAAAAAAATTTTTAAATGGCTCAGGGTACTACTGAAGGCTTGGGCATATTGATGTAGTTTCCTGGCCACTGAGTACCAGAGACAGCAAGAAAAGCTCTACTTCCTCCTCCCTGAGGCTTCTGATCAGCAAACCAGCAACATGATCAACACTAGCACAGAAAGGCTGTGTTCACTTGAATCAACACTCTTTCCTCATTGATTATCCTTCTCCTGCTTTGGCTAACCAAACCTCCTTTGATTAATTACTACATGGACTATGAGTAGATGTCTCATTTTGTTCCAATCTCAAACCTGGGTTCAAGATTGCACTCAGGTTTGGTCTACTGCCATTGGTATAGTTGATGAAGGATTGATTTAGGAACAATGCTGAAGAGGAGGGTGAGTTCTGGGTGGATCCTACACTTCTGGTAGTCCTCCTGGTACATAGAAACAACTAAGCTTAAACTAGTTAATTTGTTAGTTAAAAAGAATAACCAGTTAAAGTAAGCAACTATCACATGGTTTCCTACTTTAATTAATTTATTCTGGCTAAGAAGATGTTAGAGGCAATTGCAGTGGACAGAATTCTAGTCCTGGAGTCAGGAAGACTCATCTTTCTCGAATTCAAATCTGGCTTCAGATACTTATTATTTTGTATGACCCTGGGCAAGTCACTTCACCTAATTTGCCTCAGTTTCCTCATCTGTAAAATGAACTGGAAAAGGAAATGGCAAACTACTCCAGTACCTCTGCCAAGAAAACCCCCAGTGGGGTCATGAAGACTCAGCTAGAAGGTGCTAAGTTCAGGTAAAAGCTTCCATCTCCTGGATGCCACACCCCAAATAAGCACTTTTCCTCTTCCCACCACTGCATTATTGGAACAGCCTCACTGACTGTCTCAGGGCCTGTATCAAGGGGTCTCTATCTCCTCCCAACTTCCACCAACTGAATTTGCCCTTAAAAGTTTATTTAAAGGTATTTTTCAGACTGCTTGCCCTTGTCACTTTTTGTGAAGCTTTTCCAAGAGATGAAGAATGCAAGTTATGGCTTTATTTTGAGTTATATTCAAACAAAACAGTAAGAGTTTGAAAAAAAAAAGGCACATTTATCTTGTCCATATCCTAGTGGAAATGTTAGGGTTTTTTCTACCTTCCTTTTCTGACAGTGTATAAAACGCAGGCCCAGACAGAAGGACTTGTGTGCAGAAGCACACAGACTGAAGTGAATCTTAATTACACATAAGCCATGCCTTTGAGGGCCCTCACTGCCATATGTTGCTCACCAGGAGCATTCAAAACAAGAGTCTTTGTAAAGAAGTATTTCCTGATGTGTTCAGGACATATGTGCTCATTAAAAAAAAAAATCCCCTGGGTTCTAATTCTAAGTATTCTGTCTTCTGAGTTTTCAGGAAAGGAGGGAGGTGGGGACGTTTCAACAATTTCCTTTGACATCTGATTCCATTTTATGGACTCTCTTTGAAGGTTTATAATTAAGTTTACTCAAAGCTGTAACCAGGGTGTGGCCATCAGTGCTTTGTCCCAGGATGAGAAATTTAAAGGGTATTGGAAGTACTACTGCTTGGCACAATGCTTTGCATCTAATAAGTGCTTAATAAATTTTAGGGAGTGTTTAGGGAGTGATTGATAATTGAGTACTATCTCAGGGTGTGTTTCTTTTCCTGTCTACCCCTACCCCTGATACCTCCCTCCAAACATACTTCCTTCCCTGCCTCCCTACTGGCCCAACAACACAGGTGGTAGTTATGGACTTATCTCCTTCCTCTCCTAGTGATTGGACCTCTGGCCTTACTTCTCCCCACTACATTTCTAGTAATGGCACTGAGTTTACCTGTGTATCCTAGCTTTTATATCCTTCTTTACAATACACCAGACTTTTTCTATTTTTTCTCATTTCATAATGAAGCTCCTATATATATATATGTGTGTGTGTGTGTGTGTGTATACACACATATATGTATGTATGTATATATATATATGTTTTGCCCTCAAAATTTCCACTTTGGTTCATAATCCTGATTATTAGCTGCTTTTCATGACCTGAAAAATCTTTGAAACAGAGGTTGAGCTAGAGAAGAGTTGAAGGGGGATGTGAGGAACATACTACAGCTTTAGGCAGCCCAGCTCAGGCTCAGCCTCAGCTCCTTCATGAAACTTTCCTTGTTTTACCTCCTCTTCCTAGCTGAAAATCACCTCTCCCTGCTCAGATTTCTAATAGAACTTGGGGGCTCTCTTACACACTTAGCTCATTATGATTTTGTTACTACCATTTAGCCAAACACTCGTGTTCATAAACTTGGGTGTATTGCCATTCTTGCTTCAGTCAACAAGTCAGTCAACAAATATTTACTAAGTGCCTACTATGTGCTAAGCAGGAAACAAAGAAAGGAAAACCAGAGTCCCTGGCCCCAAGGAGCTCAGTCTAATGAAAGAGCCCAAAAAGAGAAAGATGAACAGGGAGAGCCTTCTAAGCAAGGGGGACAGAATGTGAAAATCAAGTGATGGAGATAGCAAGGAGGCACTCTCTCCCTTGTCTCCCATATTAACTAAATTACCAAGCTAAATTTCACTTCTGTCAGTATTTGCCTCTCTGCCCCTTTGGTTATTAATTCGGAATGGTCTTCCTGCCATCAATCTCTCCTTTCTTTCAATCAACCTTCCATGGGATCATCAATTTAGAACTCAAAGGGAGCTCAAAGCTCTATTTGGTCCAATTCACATCTCACCAACATCTGCAACAAATGGTTATCTAGCTTGAAGATGCCATTCTATTTCAGATGATGAAATTAAAACCATCTCTAGTCATATGAAAAGGTGCTCCAAATCACTTTTGATCAGGGAAATGCAAATTAAGACAACTCTGAGGTACCACTACACACCTGTCAGATTGGCTAAAATGACAGGAAAAGATAATGATGAATGTTGGAGGGAATGTGGGAAGACTGGGACACTGATGCATTGTTGGTGGAGCTGTGAACGAATCCAACCATTCTGAAGAGCAATTTGGAGCTATGCTCAAAAAGTTATCAAACTATGCATACCCTTTGACCCAGCAGTGTTTCTATTGGGCCTATATCCCAAAGAGATCTTAGAGGACGGAAAGGGACCCACATGTGCAAGAATGTTTGTGGCAGCTCTTTTTGTAGTGGCTAGAAACTGGAAACTGAATGGATACCCATCAATTGGAGAGTGGCTGAATAAATTATGGCATATGAATGTTATGGAATATTATTGCTCTATAAGAAACGACCAGCAGGACGATTTCAGAGAGGCCTGGAGAGACTTGCATGAACTGATGCTGAGTGAAATGAGCAGAACCAGGAGATCATTTTTCACAGCAACAACAATACTATATGAGGATCAGTTCTAAGGGACATGACTCTCTTCAACAATGAAATGCTTCAAACCAATTCCAATTGTTCAATGAAGAAAGCCATATACACCCAGAGAGAGGGATATGAAATGTGGACAACAACATAACATTTTCATGTTCTCTATTGAGGTTTGCTTGCATTGTATTTCCTTTATCGGATTATTCTTTCTTGTAGATACGATTTCTCCTGAACAAAAAAAATGATGTGTGGCAATAACTATACATATATTCGATTTCTTAAGTATTCTAACATAATTATCATGTAGTGGATATCCTGCCATCTAGGGGAGGGGTGGGGAGTAGGGGGGAAGAATTTGTAACAGAAAGCTTTGTAAGGGTTAATGTTTAGGAATTACCCATACATATGTTTTGCAAATAAAAAGTATTAATTAAAAAAAATAAATAAAAATTAAAAATTTAAAAATTTAAAAATTAAAAAATAAAAAAATAAAAATAAAAAAAGAAGATGCCATTCTATAGGCAACCCAATCCACTTTCCCATAGTTCTAATTAAAAAGAAGTTTGCCCTTTTATTTAACCCTAAATCTGCCTCTCCACAGCTTCTACTATATCACCTAATTTTGCCTTCTGGAGCCAAGCAGAACAAGCCTAGTTTCTCTTTCACAAAAGAGCCCTTCCTGAATAAGTTATAGTATATGAATACAATGGAATATTATTGTTTTATAAAAAATGATGGGCAGGATGATTTCGGAGAGGCCTGGAGAGACTTACTGGAACTGATGCTGTGAAGTGAGTAGAACCAAAAGAACATTGTACACTGTGGCAACAACAAGATTATGTGATGATCAGCTGTAATGAAGATGGCTCTTTTCAACAATGAAGTGATTCAGGCCAGTTCTAATAGATTTGTGATGGAGTGAGCCATCTGCAGCCAGAGAGAGGACAGAATGTGGGTCACAATACAGTATTTTCTTTCTTTTTTTTTTAATATTCAACTACAAGGAATCTTTATTGTTATTATTATTTTCATACTTATCAACATTAGATTGCTAGTTCCCTAAGAGTATTGACTTTTTTTTCTTTCCAAGCTCTTAGCATAATGTCTGGCACAAATTAAGCTCTTAGTAATTTTTTTATTTCATTATCATCATCATCAACAACAACATTATCATCATATTCATTTTCATCATCAGAAAGTAGCATGGACTTTGACTCAGAAGACCTAGGTTCAAATACGAATTTGAATTCTACCAGCTATGGTAAACTATGAACAATTTCCTCATCTGTTAAATAAGCAGATCATCTTCATGCTGCCAACTTTGCAAAATTATGAATAAAAGGTTTTAGAAGACAACATAGTATTTTTACCTTTTATTGTTTTCTTGCTTGTTTTTTCTCATTTTTTTTCCTTTTTGATCTGATTTTTCTTTTTTTTTCAGCATGACAAATGTGGAAATATGTATAGAAGAATTGCATGTCTTTAACCTATATTGGATTACTGTCTAGGGGAGGCAGAGGGAGGGAGAAAAATATGGAACACAAGGTTTTGTATGGGGTGAATGTTGAAAACTATCTTTGTATGCACTTTGAAAAAATAAAAAGCTATTATTAAAAAAAGAAATTAAAAGTGTGCTACTGGAAAAAAAAGAGCTCTTTAAATACTTGAAGATATTTCTCATGCTTCTCCTAAGATTTCTCCAGGTTAACCATTCTCAGTTTCTTCTAGTAAACCTATTATGCTATATAGTAACCAGTCTCCTCACCATCCTGTTTATTCTCTCTCCTCTGAACCTTCTCCTCCTCATCCTTGCTAAAATGCTGTGCCCAGAACTGAACACAATGCTCCAGATCAGTCTGGCCAGGGCAAAGGACAGTGGGACTCTCATTTTGCTTCTTGTGCACAACATAGTTGTATTTATGCAGCCAGAGATCAAAATTAGCTGTTTTGGCTACCATATTATGTAATTGAAGACACTTGAACTCAGATTCCATTGAGACTCTTGGGGAAAGACAGACCTGATTTAGGCCTGTCTAGTGCGTCGTGTTTAAAATGAGAATTTTTAGACCACCTAACAATTTTTAAAAAAAAGGTTTATTTAGTCATAACTTGAGGATACTCAACAAGGATATCATACTGATTCTTCCCTATCTTGGGGTTTGCCAGGCTGGCATATCCTGGTCTAGCCTAAAGGAGAAGAACTCCTTCCTCCCACTGAGTTGACTTTTGGAAGCTCCCAGTGGCAAGAGACTTAGACCCCTGAGCCAATTAATTCTCCAGGAAGACTTTAATATCTATCTTTTAAAGAAAAAAAAAACTTAGTCTACATGACAGGTATTGCTCCTATTACTACCCTCCAGGCAGTTGAATCTTTGGCTTAACCCCAACCCCTTACTAGGACCAGTATTGTTTTGGGCAAATCTCCCAAAGTGTAATCATTTTCAGTCATGTCTAACTCTTTTGGAGTTTTCTTGACAAAGACACCGGAGTGGTTTGCTATTCATTCTCCAACTCGTTTTACAGATGAAGAAACTAAGGCAACAGGATTAAGAGACTTGCTCAGAGTCAAATAGCTGGTAAGTGTCTGAGGTCACATTTGAACTCAGGTCTTCTTGACTTCTATCTACTGTGCCCTCTCAAGACTGACATGACATTTCTTCTATTCTTCTTCCCCTTTCCTCAACACACAGTGTTAGTATCCATTCAATAAATGGCACTGACACCAGTCCCAATAATTTAGTGATGGAGTGAGCCATCTACACCCAGAGAGAGGACTGTGGGAACTGAGGGTAGTTCACATTGCTTTTTCACTCTTTTTGTTGTTGTTTTCTTGCATTTTATTTTGCTTCTCATCTTTTTTTTTCTGGTTTGATTTGATTTTTCTTGTGCGGCAAGATAATTGTATAACTGTATACATATATTGGATTTAACATATTTCTACCATGTTTAACATATATTGGACTACTTTCCATCTAGGGGAGGGGATGGGGGAAGGGGGTAGGGAATTGGAACACAAGGTTTTGCAAGAGCTGATGTTGAATAAATGCCCATAAATATGTTTTGAAAAAATAAAAGGCTTTAATAAAGAAAAAAATTTTAAAAACCTTATCGAAAAAAAATAAGTGGCACTGACACCTAAAGCATAGGTCTAATCATGTCAATCCATTGCTTAAGAAACTTCAGTGGCTCTCTATTAGCTCTAGTATAACATGCAAACTCATCTATTTGGTATTCAAAGCCCTTCATGATTTGGTTTCAACCTCTCATTTCTTGCCCCCCCCCAACCTCTCACTTCTGATTATTTCAGCCTATATATGGCTCCATATCCATATACAATACTGTAATTCCATCCGCACTTTCAAATTTGCAAAGCACTTTACAAATGTTATTTCATCTGATCTTCACAATAATACTAGGAGGTTCAGATATGGTCATTATCCCCAATTTACAGCTGAGAAAACTGAGGCTGAAAAAGGTTAAATGTCTTGCCCAGGGTCACACAGCTAATAAGTGCCTAAGGCCAGATTTCAACTCAAATCTTCCATATTCTAGAACCAAAGGCACACCTTGATCTTTTATATTAATTTATATTAATAAGTCCCCAACTGGAATCCAATCAAGATAATTGGCTAAGGAGACAATGTTCTGAACCAGAAAGAACTGGAAAACACAAGAGGTTAGAGCAGTATCACCCTCTGTCTGGGAGGCAACAAACGTCAGAGCTGATGTATTGAGGGAGTTAAAGAGGAAATGCTTTTTGTGAATCTTAGATTAGGGATCACCAGAACTGGCTGAAAGAACCCTGTAACAATTTTGCTGTTATACACAAAAATAACCACCTTAAGCTAGAGGGTAATGGTGAAGGAGATTGCAGTTGTCCATCAAAGAGCCAGCCTCGGGGAATCCATCTGTCCAGTAAAGATGCTAAATCCCATAAAGAGTAGTAACAAACTAATCTTGCCTGGTCCAGTCCAACAGCAGCTCAATGGCTGAGTGACATGTTTGGTTCTGTTCGTTATATGCCACGCCTTCCTGCCCAACAACCTGTTCAGTTTAGCCTAGCATCAGATCAACCTTTACAGCTAAGATACGGAAGAGCAAGGCCAACTGAGCCATCTATCCAATGAAAATGTCAGGCCATTGGAGGCACTAGTCCTGTCTAACAGTGGAGTGATTCATTTCTGAAAGATATTCTTTGTAACTGCTATTCTTGCTATGCCATTTGAATAAATACTTTTTCCCCCTGAGGCAATTGAGGTTAAGTGACTTGCCCAGGGTCACACAGCTAGGGAATGTTAAGTGTCTGAGATCAAATTTGAACTCAGGTCCTCCTGACTTCAGGGCTGGTTCTCTATCCACTGCGCCACCTAGCTGCCCCTGAGTAAATACTTTTTGAAAAAGCTAACTAAGTCTATTTGCTGATTATTACAAGGAAACACACTGGGGCAGGGGGGGGGGGCTTGTAAAATACTGTGTTAAATATAATTTCCCACAGGGGAAGTCCTAGTACTTGAGGTAGTAGCCATCCCTCTGGGGAACTTCTCAGGGTGACTGAAAGTTTTGGAGAATAGCCCAGAGGGGGTTCACTTTCTCCGTGTGTGTAGATACATATGTGTATGCATAAATACGCACACATTTGTGAAT
The DNA here is from genome assembly GCA_023553655.1 of Myrmecobius fasciatus. Classification (NCBI taxonomy): domain Eukaryota; kingdom Metazoa; phylum Chordata; class Mammalia; order Dasyuromorphia; family Myrmecobiidae; genus Myrmecobius; species Myrmecobius fasciatus. The sequence goes on along the minus strand of JAJPUD010001090.1, from coordinate 106,394 downwards.
ATAAGATATGTATGAGTATGCATGTATATTTGTATGTATAAATAGCTATATATCTATATCCATGCATGTATTCATGAATGTATATATACAAACATGCATTCATATATATACATACACACATATATTAACAAATATACACACCTACTACAGTTGTACAACACCAGGATGATCACTTCATTTCTCAATGACCCAGATATCTCAGTTAAGACAATCAGTTGCTGAGCAGGTCACTTCCCTTATATTTCCAAATCCTACTTCTTGCTCTCTGGCCCTATTCTTCCCACAGAATTCAGACTGCCCCTGTGATCTGGGACTCTTGACAGGGAAACTCTCACTGGCCCAATACCTCCCTTTCCTTTTATTTGTTATCTTTTTCCCATTAGAACATAAGCTCCTTGAGGGCAAGGACAGATCTTGCTTACTTGCCCTTGTATTTCTATCACTTAGCACAGAACCTGGTATATAGTTAGCACTTAATAAATGCTTTTTCATTCTTTGGGAGAGGAAGTTAATTCATGGGAAATTCCCTCTACTAATGAAATCACTGGTCATGTCCTATATGCATATATGGATTGTGCATCTATAATACATGCATCTGAATATATATATACATACATAAATGTATTATTATGCATATATACAAATATATATGTATATACATATGCCTGTATTTACTTATGTGTATACATATTGTTTCTCCCTAATACTCCTTGATGGAAGGGGCTGTTTTGGTTTGTCTTTGTGTCTTTGGCGTGCCTAGCACAGTGCTGGCCCAAAGTTGATGCTTGTTGAATCAACTGGAAATTGATTTTATTTAGTGAGTCTTAGTGATGGAAGAAGGAGAATAATTTTTCTACGATTTAGTTCTAGATAGTTTGGAATGGAATCAGGGGAAGGGACAGGGCAGTTCTTGAAAGTTTCTGGATGTGCCTCTGTGCAGCAGAGATCAGTCCCTACTTGAGGCAATGGTATAACAGGAGATAAAGTTCTGCCCACTTCTGGCCTTTTGACATGCTACAAAAGAATATAGCAGATGACCCAGCTTGTGTTCCCTGTTACCAAACTTTTTCCAAAGCAGCTGTAGCCAGAGTAGGAGGGGCTTTGAGGCAAAGGCCTTCAGTCAACAAAGGTAAAACTTACCATCTGTCCAACCAGTCTTAACAATTTTCAGTTAAAGAAAGACAACACAGCAGAGGTCAGAGGGATGCATGCTGACTCCTCCACATATGAATTTGGTCACCTGGGAAGAGTCCCTCTGAGCCCCCTCATAGCAAAAGCCACACAAAGGATTTTCTCCTGATAAGTTCATCAGATTGAGCAGAGGATTCCCCTAATTAATTCCCTTACAAGTTTAATTCAACTCTATCTCAAATTAAGAAATTTTGTTATAAAGCAATTCAGTCATTCCCCCAGATAACATCAGGTAATGCATGCTTATGCTACCTCACCAGGTTATCAGTGACACTTTAGTTTGAATGAGTCATGAAGGCTAAGCAGAGGTGGAGGGGGTGGTGATTTGTGGAGGGGAGTATTCACAGGTATGAGATCACTGGTTCTTAGGAGCATTAACTGTGACTAAATTTCAGATCTTTTCTTTCGAGCCCTAGGGAGAACTTAGAGAACAATGAGCATCGGAGGGGAAAGGAAGGGCAAATGAAAGAATTAGTTCTAAAACAAATTTTAAATTAAAAAAAAATGTATATCCCAATGTATGTCTATCTCAATATATCTCATTTTCCTTCCCCAAACCTCTTTCAACTCAACAAATATTTATTAAGCATGTATTTATGCCAGGGATTGTGCTTAGTGCTGATACAGACCAAGAGTCTCTGCCTTCAGGCAGATTAGATTCTAGGAGGGGAGGATGAAAATATGGAAATAGAAATCACATACCAAATAAAAATGGAATAATGGGTTTGAGGGAGAAGTGTTAAGAATTGGGGGGTTTACATACAGAAGGACTATGCCCTAAGCACCTGGCTCTTCCAGGAAGTCTCTTCTCATCTTCCTAATGCTAGTGCCCTTATTTTGTGTAGAATTCACACTTGCTTCTTTGTGTCCATGTAAATATTACCCCCCCAAAAAAAACCCAAACTCCTCAAAAGCAGGGACCATCTTACTTTGTCTTTGGTCAGACATGAGCCAGTCACGTCTGGCTCTTTGTGACCCTGTGGACCACACTGTCCGTGGGATTTTCCTGACAAACACACTGGACTGGTTTGCCATTTCCTTTTCCAGTGGATAAGGCAAACAAGGTCAAGGGACTTGACCAGGATCACCCAGCTAGTAAATGCCTGAAGCCAAATTTTAACTCAGATCTTAGTGACTCCAGGCCCAGCTCTATCCACAGAACTAGCTGCCTCATCTAGCACATAATAGGCACTTAAATACTTGTTCCTTTGATTAGTCTTCCATAAAGGGATATTTTCTCCACTAAGGTGTACCCACAGAGGACACCAAGATGGGATTATACCACAAACAAGTTAAAGCCGAAGAGGAAGGACAGACCTCACAAGTGTAATTCTACTAGAATAGTTAGTTTTGGCAAAAACAACACTAGTCCAGGTCGAGGACCAGGACTCCGGGGGTTGAACCCATACTGAGGACTAGAAAGACCTGTGTTACAATCCTGGCTCTTCCACTTTCCTATGTGATGTCTTCATTTCCCCTCTGGGCCTCAGTTTCCTCATCTGTAAAATGAGGTTGTTAGGCTAAGATGGTCTCTAAAGTTCTTTTCAGTTCTGGATCTTGGATCCTATGATCTTGCTGCTTCTTGTCTCTGGGCCTCAGTTTCCTCATCAGAGAAATGAGGGAGTTGGGCTAGATGACGTCTAAGGGGCCTTCCAGCTCTTCAGCTGTGCTCTCCTGGCCTCCGAGGCCTCGATTGGGGGACAGCTGCGGGGGAAGGGCCAGACCTCCTTTTGGGGGGTCTGGGGGAGGAGGTGGTGACAGAAGAGTGGTGGCTGGTAGGCAGTAGGCTGGAAGGTCGGAGGCCAGGTGGGCAGACAAAGCCCCGCCCCGCCCCGTCCCCGCCCCGCCTCTCTTGGCCTGCTCCGAGAGTAAGTAGCTCCGCCCAAGGCAAGGGAGCCACCGAGTCCTCCGCTTTCCCAGCAGCCAGTGCAGCCCCCCCCCCACTCCCGTTCTGGTGACAAAGGACTGGGAGCCCTGTCAGTTGTCGCCTCTGCCGCTGCCGTCGCTCAAGGAGGGGGAGGGACCGAGCCCGAGGAGCCGTTGCTGTCCGAGGTGAGAGTCGCCGCCTTCCCGGCGCCCACTTCCTCTGGTGGGGAGGGGGTGGGGGTGGGGTCTGGAGCTACCCCTCTCCCGCTCCCGTCGTTCGGATCACAACAACAACCACACAGGACTGCCCCCTCTTCGTCAGGACGCCCCCCCCCCCTTTCCCCCCCACGTCGGCTGGCGCTATCCCGGCTATATGTGTCCGTCCGCGCAAGCGCGAAGACCCACTCCCTCTGGATAGATCTCCCCCCAGCCCCACCCCCACCGTGTAGGCTCTGGTAGTCCCTATGTCTGTCCCGACTGAGCTTAGGGAAAGGGGACTGCGCTGCCTCGACGGCGTGCGGGCAGTCCGAGGGAGCTCTGGGAGGCCAGTGCTGCCAGACAAGTCAGTGGCTCGCGTGGCATCGAGGGGAGGGAGGGATGGAGGAGGAGGGGAAGGGGTACTGGCCCTCGGGGGCTCCATCTGGCCGTCGCCTCTTGCTCATCCCCTTTCCCTTCTCATTGCCCCTGAGCCTGGTATGGGTGGCTGCCTTGGCGCTAAGGGACTAGACCGTGGGGGTTGGGGGGTGGGAAATCCTTCAGTCCCGTGCCTGGGCTGGGAGGGAAGAGTCAAAGAAGAGGAGGGGAGAATACAGGAGCCCCCAGTAATAATCGGACGAGGGCGGTGGGGAGGAAGATGTGGAGTCCCTCCATCTTCCGGGACCTCCGGGCCGCACTTGAGCAGTGCACAGCTGTAAACAAGCTCACGTGATCTGCCCATGTGGAACCGGGGTAGAGACGCTAGATAGAAGAGTGGGCCCGGGCCGTGTTTACCGGGATGCTCTAACTAGGCAGCGGGGTTTCTACCCTTGGGCTACTGTGGTTGGGCACCCTGTTCTGAAGCCACTTTTCCGAAGATCTAGGCAGAGAACATCTTGTTCCAATTCTGTGGTCACTTTATAGAGGAGGGGCCTGAGGAATGGACAGGCTAAGTGACTTGGCCAAAGTCACACGAGTAGCAAATGACAAGAGCTCCAGGACTCTTTCCACTGCATGTCATTTCTTTTCTGGGGCAATGAGCCATAAAAAGTCAAGGAACCTCACTTCCTCCAGGGCTAAGTGTGTGTATTTTGGTGGGGGAGGGGGTAGTGAAAGGAAAGAAATCACTGACTTCTTGATCCTGGAGGAGATTGTGGTTCATTTTATCATGCTCATAGGAGCATCCAGTAGTTTGGCATTCCTACCCTCAGTGAGCTGGAAAACTGTTCCTGGACTAGTAATCACTCATTTCTAAAGAACTTTGAAGATTTCTAAAGTTCACCCCCCACTAACTCCTCGAGGTAGATGGAGTAGGTATTATTTCCATCTTATATAAGGAAACAGGTTTTTTAGGGCTATTGTTGGTATGAGTATGCAGATCTCTTCATTTAAACAGCTCTGGAGTCAGAGGACCTGAGTTCAGATCTTCCCTCTGCTATTATCTGTGTGACTTTGAACAAGCCACTTTACTACTTTGGACTGTAGTTTCCTTTGTAAAATATGGAGTTGTAGTGGATAGCCCTTCCAGCTCCAGATCTCTGACCATGAGGGCATTTATTAGCGGCCAGGTCTGGGGATACAAAGACAAAAGCAAAAGAAACACTGTCTACCCTCAAGGAGCTTATTTGGGGGGGGGAGGGAAGGGCAACATACAACAACACATACATAGATAAGAAAATAAAAATTTATTTCTAGGGTGGGATGGATAGAACAGTAACAGCTGGAGGACTTAAGCACTTGGGCTGAGTTGTGAAGGCAGTTAGGGCTATTTCCAAACCACCAGACTGCCTCTGTTAAGAGATTCTCTTTTAGTTTATATCAAATGGAGTTACCATTCAGTTGTTTTCAGTGATGTCTGACTCTTCATGCCCCCATTTGGGGTTTTCTTGGCATGGACACTGGAATAACTTGCCACTTCCTTCTCCAGCTCATTTTACAGATGAGGAAACAGAGGCAAACAGGGTGATGTACTTTGCCACAGTTAGTAAGTGTCTGAGGTCAGATTTGAGCTTGGGAAGGTGAGTGCCATTTTGGCATTCTCTCCACCCTGTCACCTAACTAACTGCCTATCAAATGGAGACATGCCAGCTATTTTCATATGGTTACAATAGTTGGTTTAAATGGGAAGGGGAAAACAAGCTCAATTATAATCCTTTCAGGATTACTGATTAACCAATTAGGATACAGAAATGAGTCCTGTGGTGATTTTTTTACTTTTGTTTGTTTTATAAAAATGGCAGACGATCCCCTCAGGAATTAGGTATGTATATCCCATCCCACAGAAAGTTGATTTAGGGGCAAATCCTAGAAAACAAACCCAAAGCCTTATATAACCATCTTGCTTCTTTCTGAAAATATTTATACCATTTTTCTTTTCAGAGCATTCATATGGTAGCTTTGAAGATAGCCTCATTTATGTCTAATTTCTAAAAATCTTGAAATTGTAACAGAACATGAGCTTGTCACCATGGTACGGGGTCTGTTTCCATCCAGCTCCATCTTGCATTAAGTGGGAAAGTGATTATATTAGCACTTGACAGATAATGATATGCTTGTTATCCATGAATGAGTTTAGAAGTGTTTGGGCTGGACTTAGCTTATAAATGTGATCTCGAAGGAAGATAGTTACAGTTGGAAGGAACCCCAGAAGCCATCCAGTCCAGCTTCTTAAATTTTACTGCTGAGAAAACTTGAGTCTTAGAGAAGGGGAAGTGACTTGGCCCAACTCATGCAGGTAGTGAGCATCAGATCCAAGCCTCATTGAGCCCGTTGGTTTCCTGGGTCTCCCAGTACCTCCCCAGGGGACAGGGAGCTACCTAGCTAATGGTTACATTGTGTTTTTAGAGAGGGCTATTTAGAGCAGTGATTTGGAAACTTTAAAGTAGCCACATGGTCCACTTTCCCTCAAGTTCTCCTCCCTCTGGAGGCGCAGCTTGGTTTGCTGAGGCTGTTAGAGTGTAGAGTGAGGCTCTGGAGAGTCCCTACAGAGCTGGAAAGGCTTCAAGCACAGGCCTGGTGACAGACTGTGTGTCTGACATCTGAGGATCAGCTGGGATAAGTTCGGGAAGGCTTCTCAACAGGTTGGCCACATGGTGATGAGATGTTCAGCCAAAGCGACTCCTAAAGCCTGCCTGCAGATTCGTGGAGAGTTTACAGTCTGTATTGGTGGCAGAGCCCATGCTGATAAAGCTCAGATCCTTGAAGTTTAAATTGTAAGCTCTTTGAGGGCAGGGGCTGTCTCATTTTTGTCTTTGCATCCTCATCTAGCTCAGTGCCTGGCACACAGTAGGTGTTTGTCAAATGCTTGGTGATTGCTTGGTTAGTGACATTCTCTACCTCTTCCTAAAGGTGCTCTGTGTTTTAAAATTTTCATACAGTTGCAGATATTAAAGATAAATGGGAACGCTACAGTCAAAGCTGGGAATTTAAAAAAATAAATAAGCCATGTGTTTTTAAGAGTACATCTAGCATAGTGCCTGACACACAGTAGGTGTTTGTCAAATGCTTGGTGATTGCTTGGTTGGTGACATTCTCTACCTCTTCCTAAAGGTGCTCTGTGTTTTAAAATTTTCATGCAGTTGCAGATATTAAAGATAAACTGGAATGTCACAGTCAAAGCTGGGAATGTGTTTCTAAGAGTATAGCCGCAGGACTGCTGGCCATGGAATCAGGAGGCCTGAGTTCAAATTCTGCTTCAGATACTTAATACTTCCTAGCCATGTGACCCTGAGCAAAACACTTAATCCTAATTGCCTCATCAAACAAAGATACAGTGTTGGGGAAGTTAGGTGCCACATCGGATAGAGCACTGACTGGAGTCTGGAGGATCTGAATATATATCCAGCCTCAGACAATAGCTGTATGACCCCGGGCAATTTAACCTCAATTTCTTCCAAAAGAAAAACAAAAAGTAGTGTTATAAGTTCTTTAAAAATTTTTTTTGAAAATATACATTATTCATCTTTTACATTTTTAATGTGATTTGGTTTCCCTATATGTAATTGGGCTGTATTAACTTGGATTGAGTAGCTGATAGATGACCAGTACTTTATAGTGGTATAAAAATGTTATTGTCTACTACAGAGTTAATGGACAATTTTCAGACTTATTGTGTGCATTATTTACTACTTGAGCAAATGATGATGGTACCCAAAGCAATACAACACATTTATGAGCACACCAATGATCTTATTCTTTGTAACAGACAAAGGAATTCATAGGCTTGTATCGTTAGAAATGTATGAGACCTCTGAGACCATCTGACCCAGCCCTCATTTTATAGAGGAAGAAACTGATCCTCAGAGAGGGGTCAGTGTCTTAACCCCAGGTCACACAGTAGGAAGTAGCAGGGCTGGGATTTGAACTCAGGACCTCTGATTTTAAAATCAATTCTGTTTTTCATTGCACTAAGCTGCTTTCCTCTTGTGATTCCCTGTAATTCCTACAAAAATAGAAATTCAAAGCTTTGGGGCTTGCATTTTGAAAAAAAAAAAGGTGATTTTTTTTTTTTAATAATATGGCAGAAGTGAAAGAGTGAATTGCCTTTGGAAGTCCTAGACAAAAAAAAAATCCCAAATATTATTGGAAGAGAGATTTTCTGCTTCTAGATAAGGGCAGGATGGCCTTGAAAGTGATTAAACTATTCATGATAATCAGAGTTAACAATTGGGGATGGAAGCAGCTGGTAGTTTATATACTCTGGTTATGGAAATGCCTGATTAATTAATAGTGATTCTCAAAGTTTTTTGCCTGGACCACCTCAGTTAAAAAAACAGGAAAACAAGCACCAAAGACTCTTCCTTTCAAAAAAAAAAAAAATCATGCCACTTCTCCCTGGATAAAATAACCATTATTGTATGCATTTTAAAGTGTGGGGTGTGTGTGTTTTGGGGGGGGGTGTTGGATGGGGGTATGGGTGTGAGTGTTGGGCCTTCCTATCTTGCCCAGGCTGGAAGTGTCCTGGCCAACAGTATCCTAATACTGGTCAGCATGGATGCTTTTCCACACTCTGCTTTCCCAACCTGGGTTGGGTTGCTTTGGTTTAGGCTTCCTGGAGGCCCTCTGCTTCTGGAAGTCTGCTATATTGGTGCCAGACGTTTGACCAATTTTAGTGTATGGAATTATGGGCATGGGCCATCATGCTTGGCAGTTTTTGTTTTTCAATCAGCTCAGGTTCCAAATTATTTATTTATTCACATAATCCATTCTTTATTTTCAATTTAAAATGAATAGAATGGCACGCTAGAATACAAACATCTTAAGTTCAGGTCTACTGCTCATCTCTATGTAAGAGGAAAAAGGAAGTGCCCTATGCCACTGTTGGTCAGAGAGAAGGAAAGAAAGCACTTTGCAAAATTATTACCAGATGGTTTGCACATTTCAAATTTCATTCAGGGAAAGGAGGCCAAGGGAGCTGCTTCAGTGCCAGTCTATCTCCTAGGAAGGTTGAGGATATTTTGGAACTTCAGAGGAGGTTTGAGCCAGTCTTGGTACTCACAGCCTTTAGGTAAACAGAAGGAGCCAAAAGAGGGAAACAAGACTATCCTTTGCCGCTCTCTTAACCTCCCCTTACCCTAAACAATAGAAGCTGCAACATATTGGTTTCCCTATTTCTTTGAGGTAAATTAATGGTCTGAACAGATATAAGGGAAACATTTCATAGTGATTAAGTTAGTTGTGAAACTTCTCAGTTACCATCAACAACCATTTATCAAATACCTACTATGTGCTTTTAGCTGTACTAGGTGTTGTTGAGGTTATAGAGAAAATTGTGACACGTTTCCTGCTCTGGAGGACCTTAAAAAATAAATGCAGCAAATGTTTATTAAGTTTCTACCAGGTGAAAATTACCTTACTAGGAAGGGTAGGTGTGATACAGATTTATATAACACACCATTCCTCTTCTAATGGAGTTTACAGAGGAGAAAAAGGACAACTCAGCAAGTATTTATTAAATGCTTACTATGTGCTGATTACTGTGCTGAACCTGGGAGATCCAAAGAAAATAATAATAAAAAAAAAAAGAAACCCACAAAGAAAGGAAATTACCACTTACTCTTAAGTAGTTCACCACCTAATGGTGACAACATGCAAACAACTATGCACAGACAAGATATATACAGAATAAATTGAAAATAATCTCAGGAAAGGCACCAACATTAAAGACTCAGACGCAAATGCCTATGGAGAAAATTGAATTGGGAAGACAAAATCAATATACATGAAACAACAAGAGGGCGGTTAAGTGCTCAATTGTAGGATCCAGTCAACTAAAGTATTTAGGAAGGGGAGATTAGTGTGGGCCAGAGTTGTTAAGAGAAGACTTCTTCCTAGACAGATCTTAAGCTGGGTCTTAAATAGTGGGTAGGATTTGGGTAGGAAGCCTTATGTTTGTTTGCTTTTAACAATCTCTCTTACTGCTTGCTTTTCCTTTTAAACACAAAATCAATTCAACATATATCTTTCAAACAGGCCCTGCTTATCTTTTTTCTTCTGTTCTCTTCTGGACATTTTTTTCTTTTTCTTCTCTGACCTTAATCATAAAAAATCCTATTTCCATGTACATAGCAGAACACGAAAAAGAAGATTCAAAACTCTGATTCTTCCTTTTATACTGCTTGCTTTAAAAAAAATTATGATAAATTTTACACATTACTTTCACATTTGTTCTGCTTGTTGGTACTTTTGAACTTTCTTTGTTTTCTCTGTACATTAAAAAATGTTTCTTTTTTGGTATAACTATAGCCAACTCCATCCCTAATTAAAATGGGGGGAAAACCCCTATAGTGAAGAACAAAACATAGTCAAACAAAACCCTCTCACTCAGCGGCCTTGTCCAGAAACATCCCTCTCTTTCTGTACCTCCATGTCTTCTGTGTCAGGAGGTGGGTAATATGTATTATCAGAGGGTCGGTTGATTGTTACTCTGTTCAAACTTCTTTCTTTCAAAGTTACTTTTCTTTACAATATTGTTGTCATTGTAAACACTGTTCAGTAGTTTCTGTTACCTTCACTGCATCATTATTTGCCAGGATTCACTTCTTATAATACAACAGGAAGGAAATAAGCAGTTACTAAATAACCTACTATGTGCCAGGTGCTACACTAAATGCTTTACAAATATTAATCTCATTTAATTCTCACAACAATCCTGGGAGGTAGGCGCTACTATGATCCCATTTTACAGAGAAAATGAGACAGGTTAAATGTCTTCCCTCAGGTTACACACCTAGTAAGTTTCTGAGACTGGATTTGATCTCAGTTGTTTTTCCAGACCCAGATCCAATGTGCTGCTACATTCATGTACCACACTTTTTCCATCTATTCCCCAACTAGTGAGTACTCCCTTAGATTACAATTCTTTAATTTTCTTTACCTCTCCCTCCCTTTTAAATACCCCTTCAAGATCATGAAGTTTGTTTGGCATGTGTCTGTTCCCTCTTCCACATTATCTTCTCTCAACCCCTGCTTCCCCATCACCAACTGTTCTCTAAGTTTGCTGAATTTCTTCCCCAAAGGGTCTCTGTGTTCAATCCTCTTGTAGTCATTTCACATAAGAATGAGGTTCACTCCTTCTATGCTCTTCTCAAGTGCATGAGAAGTGCATATGAGAAATAGCAAGTTCCACCTCCTTCCTCAGGCCTTCATGATCTCACTTCAGGTTATCTGATTCTTGCACTTATCCCTACCTCTCAGGGTTGAACTATTTGGATATTTGCTGTTTAGGGTGTAGGTCTTCAGGGCCATCTATGACATTGCAGAACAGGGTGCTAGCCTTGGAGTATTCCGGTCTGAGCACAACTGTGCCTTTTTTGGGGAGAGCTGCTACTTTAGGTGATTTCTAAGGATCCCTGTTGTGTGCCATCAACTTCTTTGGGGCTTTCTCCTGGGGCCTCTCCACTCCTGCTGACGTGAAGGGAACACAGAGCTTTTCAGGGTAAAAAAAAGTATCTGAACTTTAGGGGTTAGTTTGCACTGGTTCTGGTTTTGCTGGCAGCCTCCTTTCCCATTGCCTCTAGACTTCTGGCTGCCTTTTTGTGCAGTTTTGAAGTGGCAGAAGTCACTGTAGTTGCTCACTACATTGCATTCTGGTGTGATTTTAATTTTTCTTGTTTTTTCTTTTCCTCAAGTAGATTTGTGATCAGGCAGCCATCTTGGCCAGAAGTTTCTTCTGTGTGTTTAAAAAAAATGCTTCAATGATCTTCCTTCCTTTGTTTTTGGCAACTATTAAGCACCTACTGTGTGCCAGGTCTTATGTTATTCTTATTATGTTAATTCTCAAAACAACCCTGGGAGGTAGGCAATATTATGATCCCATTTTATAGTTGAAGAAATTGAGGCAGACAGAAGTTAAATGGCTTGCTTTAAGTTTCTAAGTCCCCTTTAAAAAAAAAAAGACTGAAAAACAAAAAGGTTTTTCAAAGTACATTTACTTTACAATGTTCTTGTTATTATGTAGAAAACCTTCAGAGCTCTGAACACCTCAGTGAGCAATGGAAATTCCAGAGGACTCATGATGAACCCTGTCACCCACCTCCTGTTAGAGAGGTGGTAGACCCAGGATATAGAATGAGACATAAATTTTTTTTAACTTGGTCAATGTGGGAATTTATTTTGCCTGTTTATACATATTTATTTACAAGGGTTTTGTTTTTTGCTTTCTTTTGTTTCCATAGAGATGCAGGTGAAAGGAAGAGAAAAGAGATTTTTGTTAATTGAAAAAGGAAAATTAAAGTTTAAATATTCCTCCCATTATTATATAAATTGTTCTCCTAGTTCTCATTTCATTCTGTAACAATTAATACAAGTCTTCCCAGCTTTCTCTGAAACTGTACCTTTCATCATTTTTATGGAGAAAAATAATATTCTGTCACCTTTATATAACAATTTGTTCAGTCATTTTCTGAATGATAGCCACCCCCTTAGTTTCTACTTCTTTATCATTATAAAAAGACCTGCTATGAATATTTTTGTACATATGAGTCCTTTAAATTTTTCTTTGATCTTTTGGGGATATATAGGCCAAGTAGTAGTATAGCTGAGTATATCTCGATTGATTGGACCAATTCATAGCTCTACCAACAAAGCATTAGTGTTCCTGTTTTCACTCTAGCCCCTCCAAAAACTCTGAGAATTTGTTGTAAATGTTCATTTGTGTCAGTGATGAGGAGCATTTTTTCATGTGGTTGTTGCCACCTTCAATTTCTTTTGATTACCGCCCGTTTATATCCCTTTACCATTTTTTTTCCACTGGGCAATGGCCCTTGTTCTTATAAATTTGAATCAGTTTCTTAGATACCATTGATATGACGCCTTCTGTCAGAGAAACTTATTGCAAATGTTTTTCTGTTTCCTTCCTAATTCTAACTGCATTGGTCTTGTGTATGCAAAAACTTTTTAATTTTATATAATTAAGATGGTTTTATCTTCTTTGATCCTCTCTATCCCTTTAAACTCTTAATGTCATTGAGGAGCAGCTGTTGGCAACTGTGGTTATTCTTTCAAAGCATAAAAAATAACAGTATGGATTCTGAAAGGAAAACAAATTGATTTTCTCTTAAAATTAACAAGAGTAATGAAGAATTTGCTAGGGAGCAAAATAAATGAGTCAATATGATATTTTTATATGAATTGAATTTTTGGATGAAGATTATGATGACATTTTGAGAAACTGTCTCTAGGAAATGGGTGAGGATTTCCAGAGGTGAGGCCATTCATCTGGACCAATTGCAGGCAGCTTTTGACTTCTGAGCAAAGCAACAGGCCATCATTACCTTACTCAGGAAGTCTGAGGATTGTTTATACATTAGGCTGGCTTAAGAAGACTGCCCAGATGGCATTTTTTTTAAGGCTTAGGTAACTATAATCTCCAGTAAAGTCCTACTCTAGTGCTTCATCATCAGATAGAATTGACTCTGAGCGCTTATCTAAAGGCCGTGTGTTCCAGCAGAGCCTCCGGCTTTCCGGACCTCTATTGTCTGAGGGTCAGCCTTAAGTGTGGTGAAGCCCATCACCAAAAGGTTGGCCGTTGGGTGATGGATTAATTTGTCAGACCAGAGCACTCAAAAAGACTGTTTACTAACACAATCTGTATTCATGGAAGGGAGTGCCCATATGGATGAGGGCAAGACACTTCTTTTAGTTGCATTGGCCATGGTCAGCCCTAGGCAAAGTTTGGCCTTGGTATGCTTCCCATCAGAGCCTCTCAAATCCTAACTTCTACTGGCAGACTTCTCTGGTCTCCATTTTCCTTTTCTCTCCCATGACTTTCCTTTTCAGATTACTTTCACATACTGTGTGTAGATCTTATATGTACCTCAATATTTCATATTATCTCCTCCATTGGGACATAGGCTTCTTGAGAGCAGGAACTATGGGGCCTAGCTGAACATAGTGCCTGGTATATAGTAGGCACTTAATAAGTGCTTGTTGATTGACTAACCCTCTCATCACTCATGTACCTCTAACCACTCAGGTAGTAAGTGCCCCATATTGCCCTCTGGTTACCTCATGATTCCCACTATGATGTCCCATTCAAATCTGCTTTCCCTGGCAAGTGTCCAGTAATCTGAATTTCTGCCTTCTTTACTTATAAAAACTCAACTCAGGGCATGGGCCTCAGTTTCCTGTCCCATTGATGGGAGGCAGTGTGACATAATCAGGAGACCTGGGTTCTACGTCCAAGTTAACCATTAATTTACTGTGTAATTTTAGACAAATGACTAGTTCTCTGGGCCTGAAGTTTCTTATCTGTAAAGATGAGGTACTGGGATTGGATGATTTCTAAAGCTTTGAAATTCTGAGAAGCAATCCCATAAACTAATTCACAGGAAAGTGGCATTTGATAACTTTAGCTTGTTAGGTCTCCCAAGGGATGTTCAATAGTGACGGGAGAAAAAGAAAGATTAAAAAATGCCTGTTTCACAGTAGATAAAGCACCAGCCCTGAAGTCAGGAAGACCTGAGTTCAAATTTGGTCTCAGATACTTAACACTTCCTAGCTGTGTGACCCTGGGCAAGTCACTTAACCCCAATTGCCTCAGGGAAAAAAAATGCCTGTCTGTCCCAGATGACTAAGATGACAGGAAAAGATAATGATAAATATTGGAGGGCTTGGGGGAAAACTAGGACACTAATACATTGTTGGTGGAGTTGTGCTGATTCAACCATTCTGGAGAGCAATTTGGAACTATGCCCATAGGGCTATCAAACTGTGCATACCATTTGACCCAGCAGTGTTTCTACTGGGCCTATATCCAAAAGAGATCTTAAAGGAGGGAAAGGGACCCACATGTGCAAGAATGTTTGTAGCAACCCTTTTTATCGTGGCAAGGAATGGAAATTGAATGGATGCCCAACAGTTGGGGAATGGCTGAATAAGTTGTGGTATGTGGATGTCATGGAATATTATTATTCTATAAGAAATGATCAGCAGGTTGATCTCAGAAAAACCTGGAGAGACTTACATGAACTGATGGTAAATGAAGTGAGTAGAACCAAAAGAACATTGTACACAGCAACAGCAAGATTATGTGATGATCACCTCTGATGGACTTGGCTCTTCTCAACAATGAGGTGATTCAGGCCAATTCCAATAGACTTGTGATGGAGAGAGCCATCTGCACCCAGAGAGAAGATTGTGGGTTCTGAGTGTGGATAAGAATAGTATTTTCACCTTTTTTGTTGTTGTTATTGTTTGTGGGTTTTTTTTTCCTTTTTGATCTGATTTTTCTTGTACAGATGGGAAAATATGTTTAGAAAAATTGCACATGTTTAACCTATATTGGATTGCTTTCTATCTTGGGGAGGGTGGCAGTGAGGGAGAAAAATTTGGAACACAAGGTTTTACAGGAGTGAATATTGAAAAGTATCTTTGCATGTATTTTGAAAAATAAAAATCTATTATTTAAAAAAAGAAAAAGAAATAAACACTTAATAGCTAAAGAAAAAGAAGAAAGAAATCCTATCAATTCAGGGCAATTGCCAGGCTACGTTTCTCTTTGTTGGCAGGGCTCTTCCTATTACTATGGGGACTTGATGCCAGATCCTTCCCAATTTTCATTGGGATCAGTTTAGGAGGCAACTTTCATTCCTAGCCAAGAGAAATGACAAATGGAAGCAGGTGCATGAAATGGAGTACTGATAAGCTGAGCAAAATGGTTTAATGTTTTTGTTAATGAGTACAAGAAAATTAACAGTGTAGGTTATGATTCATGGGAAAGTCTGGAGTCGAAATGAATTATTTAAAATCTTAGCTAGAACTGGAAGGTGGAATAAGAGGGTATCGGAAGCGAACCCCCAAGAACCTTGGACTTCCACATCTTCCTAAAGTTTGTCCCCTTAAAAGTCAATGCATTCTTTCCCTGCTGAAGTCAGTTGCCGTTGGGTGAGTTTCTTTTCTATTTTGTGTGACTTGCCCAGGGTCACACAGCTAGGAAGTGTTAAGTGTCTGAGATCAAATTTGAACTCAGGTCCTCCTGACTTCAGGACTGGTGCTCTATCCACTGTGCCACCTAGCTGCCTCAGGAGTTTCTTTTTGAAGGAGAGTCCATGGTGCAGTGCAAAGTGTACTAACGTGGAAATTGGAGCCCTTGGCTTAGGTTTGTCACCAAGGAACTGCATGTAAAGTCACTTCCTTTTGAAGTGCCTGCTCTGGAAAATGCAAGAGGCCCTCCTAGTTCTAATAGTCTGGTATTTTAATTTGATTCTTTCTATTTAAGAAAGAACTGAAGATTTTTATTTTTATTTTTTAAATAGTATTTTATTTTTCCAAATACATGCAAAGAGAGTTTTCAACATTTACCTTTGCAAAACTTTGTGTTCCAAATTTTCCTCCCTCTCTTCTTCTTCCCCTAGATAGCAAGCAATCTAACATACGTTAAACTGAAAACTTTTAGTATATTACTTCCTCAGTGCCTATATGTTGGCAAATGCATTTCACACTGTCCATCACTTTTCCCAGGTTTAAGAAAAATGTGTCCTTTAAAGCTCATTTTCTTTGAAATCCCACATAATCTTCAAAGGTAGCATTTTATCAAAGGAGGCATAATGGAGAATTTGGGTGTTCTGGCTCTAATGAAGCTTGCTGTGCAGAGTAATTAAAGAACTTATTGCCCTTGAAACAAAAAGGATTTACTAGAATTCTGAGAACACCTAATCCAACTTGGAATGTATGGGTTATAGTGTTTTGGTTTTTAAAAGAAGAAGAAAAAGGAAAAGCTATAGAGTATATTTAAGCTGAAAAGGTTATAATTTTGATGTAATGTACATAAGTAACTTGTATGGTTTATGGTCATAGAGTAAAAAATAATAGTAACAGCATTAACACATTTATATAACACTTAAAAAAAAGAAGGAAGACCCTGAAAAATAGAAAATCACAGATCAGGACTGCATAATCTGATATGTTCAGAATAATAAATTTATTTGTCTAAGGCAGTGTGGTATAAATGGATGCTATGCTAAATGAGACATGAGCAGACCTGAATTCTAGTCTAAGCTTTAGCATTAGCTAGTAGAGTGACACTGACCAAAGTAACTTCACTTTTCTGAGTCTTACTTTTCTCTGTAAAATAGGGATAGTAGCACTTCATGAGGTTGTGAGGTTCAAAACAGAATTCCAATGTAATTCTAAATCTATATGTGGGAGCTGTTTCTTTGTTCTCCCAAACAAGATACTTGAACTAGATCTCTCCAGCTCCTTCAAACCCTAAACAATTCTGATTCGATGGCTAAATGGGCTGTGTAAGTGAATTAAAAAATGGAAATTCAGTATATTCAACTACTGGGAAAGTGCTTAGTAGACTTAGGTGCCACTGGATATGATGAAAGATGAGGAGAAACGGTTCAATGTTTTTCTAATGAGCACAAGGAAAATGTAATCTAGGGCATTTGGTCAAATTTGAAAAGTCTGGATAATAGTGCCAATGATCAAAAAGCTCCGTCTGGTAAAAAACTTTACCATTTACTGGGGCCACTTTTTTTGTGAGTGAATCTGAATTCAAGATAATATATAGCTTACAGAACAATTTGAAGGAACAGACCATATAACTAAAATTAGAGGTGTTCTAGAATTCTGTGATTTAATCTGGCATCTTTCAGGGCCTTAAATTATTTGTATAAAAAGCAATATGTGTATGGCTTTTGGTTTTTCTTATTTTTACATTTTACATTTAGAGGTACTATTGATTTTTTTTTCCCAACCAAGACTAGGAAACATACAATCATGTATTACCTTATGATCAGATTTATGACAACTTCAGCTGTCTGAACATAGTTGGAAAACTATAATCAATCTAAAGAAGGACATCTGAGCTTTGGGGGGAATAGTTGCCACAGTACTCACATGCTCTACTCAGTCCAGATGTAGAACCACCTTTGAGCCAAACCCTTTCTTGTTTACTTTGAATGGTAACCATTTCATTTCTTTCTAGGGTACAGAGGCTTGTTTTATATCATTTTGTGCCTCTTAATATCATTTAGAAGTCAAAATTCAATTATCTTACTCCCTTGCTCAAGATTGTTCAGTGGCTTCCTATTGTCTCTAACCTACAACTGGGCATTTAAAGCCCATCATCATCTGGCTGTAGCCTACCCTTCTAGGCTTCCTTTCCTGCGCTGTTAGGGTCAAAGAGGCCTACTTGCCATTTCCCCTCTTCCTAACTCCTGTCAAAGGGACCACCATGCTCCCATCGAATAGACTGGAAACCTAAGTGTCATCCTCGACTCCTCACTTTCTCTCCCAGCCTCACCCCTATCGCTAATTAGTGGTCAAGCCCTGTAGTTTCCACCTTCATAATAACATCTCTTGAATGTGTATCTTTTGCTTCTCTGACACTGCCTCCACCCTGCTGCAAGCCCTCATCACCTTGCATCCTGACCCTGCTGCTTGGTCTCTCTGCCTTAAGTCTCTCCCCATTCCAGTTCATCCTTCTCTCTGTTGTGAAACTGATCTTCCTAAAACAAAGGTCTGATTAAATAATACCCTTCACCCCCATTTAATAAACTTCAGTGGCTCCATATTACTTCAATATTACCTTCAAATATGAAGTCTATGGTTTTCAAAGCCAGCCCCTTCCTACCTTTCCAGTCTTCTTCAACCTCATTCTCTTTCGTGTGCTCTACAGTCCAGCAACACTGGCCTCTTCCCACAAGATACTTCATCTCCCATTTTCACTGGCTGACTCTTATGCCTGGCACTTTCTCCTTCCTCATCTCTGGCAGGATCCTGCCTTTTCCTGCTTCCTTCAAGTCTAAGCTAAAGTCCTAGGTTCTGCCAGAAGACTTTCTGGTCCTCCTTAATCTTAGTTGCCTCCATCTGAGATTTCTCCTCGTTTTTCATGTATATATCTGGTCTGTACTTGGTTGTTTGCATGTTGTCTCTTCAGTTAGACCTGTGAGCCCCTAAGAGTGGGGACTATATATGCCTTTCTGTGTATCCTCAGTACTTAGCACAGTGCCTGCCACATAATAGGTGCTTAATAAATGCTAGTTGACCATTTCCTGAATTTGTTATTACATCTCTGGCTTAGGCATCTTTACAGAGGCTGTCCCATGCCTACAGTGTCCTTCCTTGTCATCTCTGATTCTTTGAACTGTCTTCCTTCAAGGTTAAGCTCATATGCTACTTCCTCTGGGAAGCCTTTGCTCCTCCTTCAAATAATCATGGGTATACCTATGTATTTATATGTTGTATCCCTCCAATAGAACATAAGCTTCTTGAGAGCAGAGACTATTTATTGGTTTATCTTTGTGTCCCCATTCCCAGCACAGAGCTTAAATATTTGATAGATTGGATTGGAAAAACTCCTAAGTAAGTTTTGGTCGTTATTGAATTTGTTGTCTTGTATTCGATAAGTATGGAATTTATAACATTTTTTTAATGTAAAAGTTGATTGCAGATGTTGATTTAAAGTTGAAATTTTGCTTTGCTTGAAGCATAGTATTGAAAGGTGTCATTGATTGAGAGTGAGGGCTTTCTTTATTGCTTTATAGGCCAAATGTATTTTTTCATAATGCTCATTTTTATAGTGTTCATGGTGTGTGAAAGGAGGATTTATAAATGATAGGATGGTACTTAGATTAAACCTGTTTTAGCAAGCCAATAACAAGAGATAAAGGTCATGTTTCATTAATTGCTTTTTTTTTTTTTTTTTTTTTTGCTTTTTGCTGAGGCAGTTAGGGTTAAGTGACTTGCCCAGGGTCACACAGCTAGGGAATGTTAAGTGTCTGAGACTAGATTTGAACTCAGATCCTCCTGACTTCAGGGCTGGTGCTCTATCCACTGCGCCACCTAGCTGCCCCTCATTAATTGATTTTTAAAGCCCTTTTCAATGAATTATGAGCTAGCATGAAACTAAATGCCAGCTAGCACCTGCTTCTTGTTTAAGTAACATAAGCTCCTGAAAATGGTATCATACAGTTTTTCTTTTTCTCTTTGCTTCTCTTGCCCCCCCTTTTTTTCTCTCCCCCTCCCATTTCAGGATTGCAAACATGCTTTGGAGTTTTTAAACTGAATCAAAGAGAGAAATCCAGACTAGATCGGAGACTGTAAGAAGAGGAGTGACAAGGGAGATTCAGTGCCAATGCAGCAACAAAGAAGGCAACCAGAATTAGTGGAAGGAAATCTTCCTGTTTTTGTATTTCCTACCGAGCTGATATTTTATGCAGATGACCAGTCAACACACAAACAGGTGTTGACCCTGTATAATCCCTATGAATTTGCCCTAAAGTTCAAAGGTGAGTTTCTTTGCTTCAGGTGGCTGAAAGGGGACCTTGTTCAATTTAACTCTACTGTATTAGTGCTTTATCCTTGGCCAATGTCTTTATAATCATGCAAATGGTTGCCTCCATATAGGCTTTGGAAAGCTTGCCTTAAATGACTATTTTGACCTTTGTCTTTCAGTTTTATGCACTACTCCCAATAAGTATGTTGTCGTTGATGCTGCCGGGGCAGTGAAGCCTCAATGCTGTGTGGATATGTAAGTCAAAGCCCCTTGCTAGTTAAATGTTTTAAGGTCGATAATAAATTTTTTATGAGTTTAGTAATGACAGGTTTAAAAAGCTGGATTTTGTATTTGTTCCCTGCTCATAATTTTTATTTGGCCTTTGTTATGCTTTGAGCTCTACTTAATGTTTGGGTGCACTGAGCTTTTCTGGAAGAGGTTTCTAGGCTGTTTAAAACAAATTGGTCAGATGTCTATTGTGTTTAAAAGATGTTGGAGGCAATATGGATCTTGATTGTATATTTTCTATAAAAAACCTTTAAGATTGTTTTTCAGTCTCTCAATTGCAGCAAAATCCTTTAAATGGAACACCTCCCCCCCCCAACAACCAAGTTTCTTTTGGGTTTGCTCTCTTCAAATTAGGGGATTTGGCTTTCTTTAGCACATCCTGATTTTCTTAGGGCTATCCTGAGAACAATAGGAATACAAACTCATCTGCAATGATTCAGCTAAGAGGCCCAGGAAGTTTACCCAAATAGACAGGAAGCAAGTAAGAGAATGATGTGAGCAAGTATGTAAGGAGCTTCTTATCTGTAAAAAGCTATCAGAATTCTTCCAGATCATTTCATTTGGAATATAAGCTAAATTATTTAATGATATCAACTCATACTTGGGTTTTACCCTAGTGGGAAAACCATATGCCTCTGTTAACTGGTCTCATATGTTCACTTAATCCTTCTATGAGAACTGCAAACAGATAGCTAAGTTTTTCTTTCTAAAATATTTTTATTTCTCTAAGAGAAAAAGCTAAAGTAGTTGGCTTTGGAATCTTATAAAACCACTTGGAATATGCTCTTCATTATCAGGGAGGATTTTTTTTTTGATTGTTGTTGAATTTTCAGTTTGGGTTATAAAATTCTGTTGCAAAGGCTAGACTTGAAATGTGGTTTCTTTCCAAATGTCCTGGATATGCTCTGTGTTCTTTAGTTAAAAAAAAAAAAAAGCAGGATACATAAATATTGCTTTGTAGCAGAACTGTGAACAAACTGGCTTTTTTCTCAACATTGTCTTGCTGCCTTCACGGTGAACTACTAACAGTGGATTCAGTGCTAGATTGTTTATTTCAGCCTTCATGTGTCAAACTCATTTTAGAGTTCATTGTGAGCTTTGTGATCTGAGGGTTAGATATAGACAGCAGTAGAAACTAAGAGAGGATGCCAGAGCAGGAAGTAATTGATTACTATTACTGTTCAAATAGTACATGCTGGAGCACCATCGTCAAGAAGTGTTATCTAAAACGTGGAAAGATTTTCTTATTTGTCTCTTTTGCATCAGGCTTTTGTATGGAGATCATTACTACATTTCAAATATGTTTTATATATATATATATATATATATGTATCTGAATTTTTCATATTTTTGGCTTAGAGCAAATCTGTTTTGTTGTGATCTGTTAATAACATTGCCTCTATAGTTTTGAAATCTCCCTCTCTGCTTGTCATACAAAAATCCCCAAAACTAACAGAATTTATCTTCTGATCTTACACAGCGTTATTCGTCACAGAGATGTTCGGTCCTGCCACTATGATGTAATAGACAAATTCCGTCTCCAAGTTTCTGAGCAAAGCCAAAGAAAGGCTTTAGGCCGGAAGGAGATTATTGCTACCCTTCTTCCATCTGCCAAAGAACAACGAAAGGAAGTGGAAGAAAAAAGGATAAAGGAACACTTAACAGAAAGTGTCTTTTTAGAGCAGATGCTCTGTCAAACAGGTCTCTATTTTTAAAAAGCCTAGTGAAATTTTGTTTCTGATTACAACAGGGGTTCCTAACCTTGGGTCTATGGACTTGAAAAAATATTTGGATCACTGTATTTCAATATGATTGGTTTCCTTTATATTTCATGTTATGCATTCAAAGACATGATTCTGAGGAGTGCATACAGGCCTCACTTACAGCCAAAGAGGTCCAAAGCATAAAAAAGGTTCAGAATCCCTGGTTTACAATAACCTTGAGAATAACTCCATCAAAAATATATGTGTGTGTGTATATATATACGTGTATATATACGTGTGTGTGTGAGAGAGAGAGAGAGAGAAAGAGAGAAAGAGAGAGAGAGAGAGAGAGAACGAGAACACATACACAGGTGATGGTGGGGCATCTGGAAATGGAAGTGGTTGGATGACTGGTGTCACACTTTCCAACAGGGTCGGGATGTAAAGAACAGATGTGATATGCTGTCCTTTATAAGTTCTTTTGAATCCAAAGAAAGGGGGCAATATATTTATTATATACCAATACAACTTAGTAGTTGTATGCTTTGTTTTGATTTCTTATTCCTTCATTTTTTCTTATTTAATTTATTTAAAAGGAGAGGCAGCTTGGCAGTAGGACAAAGTCCGTATAGTATTTATTGACTGAGGTTATAAAGTAATGATTGTCATATTTTGAAAGAATATAGGTCCTTGGTACTTCAAAAGAGCTTGAATTTCTTTTCTGTGAGCATTCCTATCACCAATACAGATTGCAGCCCCTCCAGGCCTTAGTTAGAAAGTCTTTTTAAGTCGTTCTGGCCAGAACAGTTCATTACTTGGTGGCTCACCTTCTGGGGCTGAACTTTGACAACCCTAACTGACCGTTCCTGGGAAGACAGAAGTACTTTGCCACTGGACCTGTATTCAAAGCTTTTCAAGTGTGGGGTTAGATCTGTCCACCTTTGTGCCTCAGAGAGCCTCTATACTGAGGGCAAAGAAAGTGAAGGTGTATCTCCAACACTTTACTCTTTACCTGGCATCTAATAGGTGTTTAATAATTGAATTGACTTGATGAAACATCAGAATGGGATGAATAGTGAAACAATAGAGATGGGAAAAGTTAATAGTGTGTCAAGTTGACAATTCCCTCTCCTTTCGAAAAGACCTGGTGACAATTCAAATTTAAGGTCTGTTTTCTTTTTTCCCTTTGAGAAGAAAATAAGAAAAAGCCAAAAGGTTCAATTTAGTCCTTTCCTCTCTAATACTGCATAAAGAAATTTTATGCAAAAATCATAATGCTAATTTTGCTTGAATAATAGCTGGCTGTTCCTCCCACTCATGCTTTGCCTTAATTATATAAATAATTAAATATTTATATCTTATATAAGGGGATTTGAGAATCAATTTTATTTACTTGCTGTAGCCTAAGCTGAATTGATTAACCAGAGAGAGAGAGAGAGAGAGAGAGAGAGAGAGAGAGAGAGAGAGAGAATGAACATGCTAAGTAACATTTGGCTTGTACTGTAATAGAACGAACACCAGGAAGGTGCTTTTCTATGTGAGTGAATTGTATGTGGTTCATTTGCCCTCTCAGAGCTGTGTTAAGGAGGCTCATGTTGTTTTTTTTGGGAAAAAACCTCATTAAAATTGGATTTAATTAAACTAGGTAGATTTTAAAAATCCCCTGTGGGCTACCCATTCAGTCCCTCTCCATTCCTCATTTCCTTCCAGTTTAGCTCTCCAGAAATGGGATTGGGTACTTTTAACATTGTCACCATCTCCATGCTCTGGCTTTTTGAATGTTAATTCCCTCTCCTCTTTAATTCCTTCTCTCCTCTCTTCTATTGTCAGAAGGAGAACTTTTTCTTGAGGTACAAAATAAGAGTACCTTGTAATGGCCTAAGTATAGTCAGCACCCCCTGTTTTCATTGTTGTCTAGCATGTCCGTGAGTTGTGTTGCTTAATCCCTTTCTTGTTACAGGAATTCATGGGTCCCCATCAATTTATCCATTTGAGAAAGTTGAAAGGCAACCTTGGAGTCAGGAAGACCTGGGTTCAAGCCCCACTTCTGATGCCCACTGCAATGTGGCCGTAGGCAAGTCATGTGATCTCTCAGTGCTCAGGCAATTCTCTGGCTAGCTATTACTGAGCACGTGCCCTTCTGGATTGCTGGGGAGAATTTATTTGCTGGGAGTTCCAATGAAATTTTGGGTCTGGACCCCACCCCACAGCATTGGAGTCAGAGGACCCGGTCTGATTCTAACTCTGCTACCTTGTGATTTTGCCAACAGAGAAGTCAAGATGGAGAACTGGAAGGGACCTTCAAGGCCAGTTTCTCTAGAGACAAAAAGAGAGATGAGATGGTGGGGTTTGGCAGAAAGAGGTTTAGAGTCTGGGTGACTTAGGGTACCTCTGAGCTTCAGTGTTCTCCTCTATAAAATGAAGAGATTGGATAGGATGACCTGAGGGACCTTCCAGCTCTCATTCAGGCTCCCATGATGATGATTTGATTGATGTCACGTGGATGGCAGAAATGAATCTTTCTTGGTAGACATTGCCATAGTCCTAAGGTTTTATACAACCTTTACAGCCAGAAAAAGGGGAAGGATGGTAGAGGCTGTAACTAACACAGGGCTTTCTTCTCAGAAGAGATGCCCAGTAATTGCTGCTGACAAAGGAACCTGACCGTCCTTTGAAGCCAAAAGCCCCTGTTGATGCTATCTTTGATGTCAAAACAGTTTGTGAAATTGAAATTCTTGGCTTTGTCCATTTTCTAAATCCCATAGACTCTCCTCCTTTTGAAATAGCTCTTGTGGAATGAGTAAGAGGACCCATTAAAAATAAGGAGGTATTTCTGGTAGCTGAGCCTGGCTTGGGGCCCGATCTGGCTGTTGTGTGGGGCCCAGCCTCACTTGAGTTCAGACAGGTTCCTTACCATGCCGGTGACATCAAGATGGGGTTTTTCTGTCACAGCCACTGGACGCCTAGCTCTCAGTAAGAGAGGAGTTATGATCCAGGCTGGCATACTGATACAATTGCAGATCTTTGAAGTATTGAATTAAGAGACGGAATTAGCCTGTAATTATTTTGCCCCACCAAGAAAAATAACTTGAGTCACTAGACCACGTTTATCTAATTACTAAAGCTTGTTTAACTGTGAAGAGTAATATAGTAGTTTTGGTACTAAGTTATTTCAACTCCTCCTTGGGATCATTTTTTTTAATTGGAGGACAAGGAAATGGATAATAAAATCAGTTAGAAAACATGATCTCAGACCCTAGTAACTATATTGGGATCGAGAATATGACTGAGCAACAAAAATTAGAACTTGAATAGTCCTGACTGAAACCTTTCATTCTTTTTTGGCTTTTATTTGTTTGAGATTCTGGGAAGGGGGGGTTTGGGGGCTTAAGAATTCTGCCTATTTACAAAAGGGGAAAAGCCTTAGAGAGATCTGCTATTAGGTTTTTGTCTGTGATGTTACTTTTCTTGCCTCCCCCTCCCCATTTATGAAAATGGGAAGATTCTTTGGGGAAGGGGAAGGCCGGGGGCAGATGATGGTTGGGGGCTGTTGGGTTCCTTTTCTCAGTGGCACAGAGTTGTGGCCATCACCACCCTGCTGAAGAAAAGAAGTGCCACAGCAAAATGCCTTCAACCTCGTTTGCCAAATCCTGCCATCTTTGCCAGGTTGTCCCATTTTCCCTAGTGAAGATGAGGAAAATCAGACTTTCATGGGATCTTTGATTTAGAACTAGAAGCCATCTAATCCACTCTCCTCAATTTACAGGAAAGGAAACTGAGCCCTCCCAAAGTAAAGGGGTTTGCCCAAAGTCACATTTAGGATCCTAGATCTAGAGCTGGAGGAAACAGAAGCAATTTAGTTCGACTCTTTCGTTTTGATACATATAGGGAAAGTGAGGCACAGCTTGGTCAAGTGACTTGTCCCAAGCTAATCAACAAATATTTCTAAAATACCTGCTATATGTCTGGCATTGTGTTGGGCCCTAGGGATGCGGTAGAAAGAATGAAAACGTGAATGGCTTCTGACTCCATGACTGTTTCCTTAGCCACTGGGCCACACTGCTAGTCTTCTGGATTCCTTAGAATGGATAATGAAAGGGAGTGAATTTCTGGCCATCATATTATATCTTTTGGTATCTGGAATTCCATGGTTGGAAATGAACTTTTCCTCAAATCCTATTGAGATGACTTTGATTTCTTGCTAGGCTTTCAAAATGAAGGAATGGCTTCCACCCACAGCTTGGAGCTTTTCAGTAAAAGTGTTAAACAAATACAATTGCTAGGTAGAATCACTGCCTTCTAGCAGAGCTTAGAAATCAGTAAATGTTGGAAAGTGAAGAGTTGGTTATTAAGAAAAATGGTCAAAATGCAGAAAATTATTTTTGCAGGCCAGTAGGGTTAGAGGGTATCAATTGAAAAATCATTTAGATGGAACAATAAATGCGAATTACATTTTCAAACTACTCAAGGTGCTTTCCATGTATATAATTTTAAGTTTTTTGATGTCCTTTTGGCTTTATATCACATTAATGTTTGAATATATCCTTCCCCCACACTTGGAGCCATCCTGAAGGTATGTTTTAAAGGAAAATTACTGGGTTTAAAATTATGGTTTTAAAATGTCACTTTTAATCATGGAGGATGAATTTAAATGGTGCTTGTTCTTTGGGTTGCCTGAAAAGTGCTCAGGTACCATGACTTCAGTTATGTTAAGTGATGAATTAATAGAGAGGCTTGGTAGCCCAATAGAAAGAGCACTGGATCTGGAGTGGCCAGACCCAGTTCTGGTTCTTAATCTACCATTACTTTATGGGTGACCTTGGAAAGTCTCCCCTCGCTGAGCCTCCCTTTTCCAGTCTATCAAATGAAAGTGTTGGATTAGATGGCCTCTGAAGTCCCTTCCAGTTCTAAGCCTCTGATCTTCTGAATCATTTTTGCTTATATTTACTGAATTTGTGTCCTGTGAATTTATAAGGAGATTTTTTGGGGGGAGGGGGGGAAGGTGCTTAAATTAAAAAAAAACCCCACAACCAATCTTATTTAATTTTTTTTCTCCTATAGGTTTGGGGAATCTGATATGGTTTTTAGGAATCTTTGTGGAGTTGATGACTTAATAGTTAAATTTTTTTTCTTAAAGGAAATCTATTCTTATTAGGAATGAGAGTCACTAAATGTGCTTCAGTTATTGGCATTGACAGTTGAGCTGAGTCTCTCGTGATAACATTTGTGTTTTATTGCTTCAGCTAAATTGGTTATCACTGAAGTTTAGATTTGTTTTCTCTGATCTGGCTTTGGTGAGGTTGATTTAAAGTGAGCGTGATGCCTGCAGGAATGAACAGCCTCATTTTGCAAAAGAAGACAAAGGTCATTTGCTTTAATGAAAGAGACAAGAGTGGAAAATCTATATAGTGGAGGATGTTACTGTCACTTTTTGTAAAATGTATGAGAGTATATAATGCAGTAGAATAGTGCCTGATAATACATTTTAAGAAGATCTTATTTGCTAGTTATAGGTTAGGGGCTAATTTTGTTTTAAATTACAAAGTAGGCTATAATAGAACAAGATAATCATTAGGATGATTTGGGTTTTAAATTTTTTTCCTCTTAAACAAATTAAACCTTGCCTCTCCTGTCATATATACAGACTTAATTTTTTTTTCCTTTGCACCTGAGGCAGTCATGAAAATAATTTAAAACTTTTCTCTCTGTACTTTCTTGCTTGCCTGCTGCCATACTCTAAACAGCAACAGCTATACAGAGCTGGGCATGATGGAGGGATGGATTCCCAAGGGACATCCCCAAGGATAATGGTAATGGGCTGTTGTGACTAGGAACCAAGGGTACCTGGAACCCCATCCTGTGGATGCTGCAAGACCCAAAAAGTAGTGGGATGAAGAGTGTTTCCTTGGATCTCTGAGGGGTGGTGTCCCAGATAAGGAGCTCAGGGGGCCATATGGCATGGCAGGGATGGGCAAGTCTATCGAAAGATAAGGCAAAGATGTTATATATTTCCATGGCTGTCAAGTATTCCTGAAAGGCTCACAGATTGGACTCTGTCTTAAATTGTATTCAAAGGATTTAAGCTTTAAGAAGCATATTTACATTTTTACAGAAAACAGGACTGCCTCATCAGGACCTAGTTTATTGACTGTTTTCCTGGGAATCGTGTGCGTTGCAGCTCTGATGCTCCCCACCTTGGGAGAAGTGGAATCTCTGGTGCCTCTCTACTTCCATTTAAGTGTGAATCAGAAATTAGTAGCTGCTTATGTTTTGGGTAGGTATATTTTTCTAAGTTATATCTTGGGGGTAAGCTCGTTTTTATGGTTTGGGTTTTATTTATTTTGAAGGCCTGCCTAGAGATCACTCAAAAGGGCTTCCAGGTAAAGTGCTTCCTAAGGTTTGCTTTCTTTTGGTTTCTGGTCACATGTTTTTGCTTACATTGAATCTTGTGAGGGATCTAAGGTAATACTGCATGTCTGGTGCCATTAGGCTGGTATCCCGGTGCATTTGTTTTTTGTTTTTTTAGTCATCAAAATTCTTTTTTTAATTAAAGTTTTCAAAATATATACCTGGATAATTTTTTTTTTTTTTTTGCTTTTTGCTGAGGCAATTGGGGTTAAGTGACTTGCCCAGGGTCACACAGCTAGGAAGTGTCTGAGACCAGATTTGAACTCAGGTCCTCCTGACCTCAGGGCTGGTGCTCTAACCACTGCGCCACCTAGCTACCCCCACCTGGATAATTTTTGACATTCACCTCTACAAACCTTGTGTTCTAATTTTTTCCCCTCCCTTCCCCCCACCCTTTCCCCCAGTCCGCAAGTGATACAATATATGTTAAACATGTACAATTGTTCTATACATATTTCCACAAATGTCATGCTCCACAAGAAAAATCAGATGAAAAAGGGAAAAAAATGAGAAAGAAAATAAAAAGCAAGAAAAAAGGTAAAAATACTATGTTGTGGTCTATATTCAGTTCCCACTGTCCTCTCTCTGGATGCATATGGCTCTCTTCGTCACAAGACCATTGGAACTGGCCTGAATTACCTCATTGCTGATGAGAGCCATGTCCATCGAAATTGATCAATCCCAATGCATCTGTACAACCCGCTTTTCTCCTTTATGATCATTCTCACAGTAGAAGATCTATATAAATATGCTGGAAGGCATGCACGTGGTACTGGCCTCTCTCCACCCCACCTCTATCCTCCTCATTGAATTGTGTAAACTAGAGATGAAAACTACAAGTCTTTTTGAGATTTTCTATAGATTTGTTAACCATTTCTGATTTGAAATTAGTTTTTCATCCCCTAGTGCGATTCTTAGGAAGTGAGGCATCTGTCTTGTTTCCTAAAAGCCAGCTAATCTAAAATATCCCAACTTGAGAGAATGCCAAACCAAAATTGGGCTTCCCTTTCCTTCTGTCATGACTGGCAGGAGCGTGAGTCTATGCCCTGTGCCATGAAGGGTTGCTTCCCAGCCACTGTGGTTCAGTGTTAACGGGGCTGCATTAATAAATGGCTGAAGATTGTGCAGTTACTCAAGATGACCAATGTGGACAGTTCTGGCAAATGGTAGTCTCTTGCCTTGAACTTAATACTCTGTGGGTAGTTTGGTCAGTGTAGATCACTTGGAGATTATCACCTTGCCTTCTTGCAGACACTGTACCACTTCTCTCAGTGCAGCCTCTGATTCCCTGCACTCTTGGCTCCCACATCATGTGATTAGTGCATTTGGAACAAGGAAATCAGGTAAAAACCCAAAGTCTTTTTCATTTGAACTGGTGTCAAACCAGCTTTGTGTTCTGTACTTAAGCAACTGATGGTTTATTTTTTTTAATCTAAATGCAGGATGTTATATTTATACCTATTCAGTGGCATCTTGTAACAATTTTGGTCCATATTCCATTGTGAGATCACTTTGTTTCTGAATTTCATAATTCCACTTTTGTTACCAGCAGCTTTGATAAGTATGCTTTCCCTTATTCAAGTTTTAGATAAAAATATTAAATGGTGTGGCAGCCCTTTTTGTAGTGGCTAGAAACTGGAAACTGAATGGATGCCCATCAATTGGAGAATGGCCGAATAAATTATGGTATATGAATGTTATGGAATATTATTGTTCTATAAGAAACGACCAGCAGGATGATTTCAGAGAGGCCTGGAGAGACTTGCATGGACTGATGCTGAGTGAAATGAGCAGAACCAGGAAATCATTATTCACGGCAACAACAAGACTATATGATGATCAATTCTGATGGACATGGCTCTCTTCAACAGTGAAATGTTTCAAACCAGTTCCAATTGTTCAGTGAAGAAAGCCCAGAGAGAGGGATATGAAATGTGGACCACAACATAGCATTTTCATGCTCTCTATCGATGTTTGCTTGCATTGTGTTTCCTTTCTCTGATTTTTCTTTCTTGTAGATACAATTTTTCTTGCACAACAATAAGTATGGAAATATGTATACATATATTCGATTTGTCAAGTATTTTAACATAATTAACATGCAGTGGATATCCTGCCATCTAGGGGAGGGGTGGGGAGTAGGGGGGAAAAATTTGTAACAGAAAGCTTTGTAAGGGTTAATGTTGTAGAATTACCCATACATATGTTTTGCAAATAAAAAGTTTTAATAAATTAAAAAAAAAAGGAAAGAAAAAAAATGTTAAACGGGATAAAGTCAAATCCTCTACAGAATACCCACTGGATATTTTCCTCAAAGTTAGGAGTTAGTTAGGAGTTTCCTCTAGGTTAAGACCCGGAGAGTCTGGGGATAGATTCCAAAGGGGTTTGAGAGAACTTGAATGTGAAATATAATTCCATCTTTCTCCCCCCCCCCCACCCCACTAACCTGTCAATGAAATTGAGCATTTCCTCTAATTATAAATATAGGCACCAAACTATTAGTCTGAGAAGGAAATGATCCATAGGCTTCATCGGCCGGGACCAGAGGGGCCCATGACACAGAAAGGGTAGAGAGGCCCTGCTTGGGGTTCCCAGTGATTCCTTACTCAATACTCTAGCCAGAGTTATCTAGCAGCTGATGAAGAATTCCCCTAACTCGGCTACTGTCCAGCCTGGCCTAAGTGCTTTTCCAGATTCACCAGATAAATCTCTAACCCTCTGCTTGGTTTCTAGCTGTACAGGCCTGATCTTTTAGTCTCACAGACTAACGGAAGGCAGGTTATGAAGTCATATTTTGGTCTGATTTCATGTAGAATTTGTATATTAACCCCATGAGAATGGAAGATGCAAGTTTTGAAACTGAGGCTTACATCTAGGGGAGGGGGTTGGAGGGAAGGGAGGGAAAAAATTTCAAACACAAGTTTTGCAAGGGTGAATGTTGAAAATTATCTATGCATATGTTTTGAAAATATTTTTTAAAATTTAATTTATATAGAATTAAAGATAAAATTAATTATACAAATAATTAATTTTTTAAAAAGAGAAACTGAAGCTTAGAGATATTAAGCTGCATTGCCTGATTCCCAGCTTAGAACCCCTCCCACTAAAATACTGTTGTCATCAAGTAAATGGAAGATGCCTGGAGTCCAGTCTCAGGCTGACTCATCACTAACTCCTCCTTCCAAATTCTAATAAAGAGTTTAATTGGAATTAACTTGTGAGTTAGTAAAAGAGTCTTTAACATCATCAAGATGCTTAAGTACTTCAAGGATTTGTGACTTTTGTCTACTCCCTTCTACAGATACTCATCACACCCTGCACTTACTTAGTAGATAAGCTTTGAGAGTTGCTTGTACAGAGAAAGGAACCAGAATGCTGAAGAGATCAAGTCCCTATCATATAAGGAATGATTGAAGGAGCTTTCGGACATGTTTAGTCTGGAGAGGAAACTCATGTTGTTTGCTTACTTGTTTGTTTCTCTTTTCTCTCATTTTTCCCCCCATTTTGATATGATTTTTTTTCTGTCCAGTGTGGTCAATGTGGAAATAAATATGCTTAGAAGAATTGCACATGGTTAACCTGTCTTGGATTACTTGCTGAATAAGGGGGGGAGGGGGAAGAGAGGGAGAAAAACATGGAACACAAGGTTTTGCAAGGGTCAATGTTGAAAACTATCTTTGTATGTATTTTTAATTAAAACTTTTTATTTTGTTTTTATTTTCAAAACATACACATGGATTTCATCATTGACCCTTGCAAAGCCTGTGTTATAAGCCCCCCCCTTTCTCCCTATTCCCTCCCCTAGATGGCAAATAATCCAATATGTGTTAAACATGCTTTGCATATATTTAGAAAAAATAAAAAGCTATTATAAAAAAAGATAGAGAGAGAAAACTCAGGGGCACCTGATAACTGCCTTTAAGTATTTGAAAAGCCAGCAAGTGGAGGAGGGCATTGGCTTGGTTCTGCTTGGCTCCAGAAGATAGAACCAGGATCATTGGGGAGAAGGTGCAGAGATGTGAAGGAAAGTTTCCTAGAGCTGTGCAGAAGCACATGGGCTCCCAACTTCCAGAAGAAGTTTCCCCCTCTTTGGGGATCTTGGTCAAGCAGAAGAAGCTGGATGGCCATTTTCTGAGTATGTTGTAGAATAAATCCTGATAAATGCGCGCTATAGACCCACCCTATGATCCCTGCTCTTCTCCGACAATGCACTCTCAAGTATTCTTGTCTCTCTGCCTCCTTTGCAAGTTCCTTCTTGTTCTTTCCCCCCCTCAGACATGGGTGTCTCCTAAGTTTCTGCCCCCTTGGTTCATCTCTTTTGTCTCTCCACTTTCTGCTTTGGTTATCTCATTCACGTCAATTACCTCCTGTCTGTAGATAAGTCCCAAACTTATGTGTTTATCCCTTGCCTCCTGGCCAGAGTTTCAGTTCTATATTTTCAAACACTTCTTGGATATTTCTCCCTAGGTGTCCAGCTAGCACATTAAACAAGGTATCTAAAATGGAACTCATTGTCCTCCTCAAAACTGCCCTTCCCGCTAACTTCTCTGTGTTGCTGCCACATGAGTATACATTCCTATGTCTGGGATGTTGTCCTCCACCATCTTGACCTACTCAATGTCTATTCGTTTTTTAAAGCCCGATTCCAATGGTCCTTCTTCCAGGAAGCCTCCCCTGATGGGTACCTTCTCCTGAACTCACATAGTACTTCTTTTTCAAATTGCTCATGCAGTTTGCTCTTGTGAGTAGAGAACTGGCCTTGGAGTTTGGTCCTGTCTCTCACCCTCACATTTGTTGAATGATTACGGGCAAGTCACCTAACTCCAGGCAAGTCTATAAGACCGGTGTACAGAGTAGGTGCTGCTTTGTATTGGTAGAGGGAATTCCCACAGGTTGGATGCTCTGCCCCTTTTCTTCCCTCCAATGCACCTACTAGAGGGCAGAGACTTTGGATCTAACTCATATTAAACATTTAATAAATGTTGATTAGTTAGAAGAAGGAGAAGAGAGAAATTCTGATTCAATCTAAAAGATTTCTCGTCTCTACTAACTTTTGGGGAATCTTTTGCTATATGAATAAATAAAAAACTTAAGGTGAGCCCAACTACTTTCTTTGGTTTGATACTTCAAGGCCTTACTTTTCTAACTGGAAAGCTTTTTCTCCGCCACTAGAGCTGCGAAGAATAACAGAGGTATGTTTTGAAGAAACTCAAAAACTTATAACTGCAATGCTGCAAAGAGACTTCCCACTTTCCCCTTTTACAGATGAGGAAATGGAAGCTCAAGGGCCCTAAAGGCCTTGTCTCAGATCAGCCAAGGAGGAAGAAGCTGAATCCAGACTTTGCTTCCATTCCCTGAAAGCATGTACAGAGGCAGTTACCCGGTGGTCTGAGGATGCTCAGGCTTTACATCTCTGCACACAGGCACTGATCTTTCCAAGACAGCCATTCCATGAGGGTTACTGGCCAGCCATAACACATAACAGCCTAAATAAGGGCTGTGGATGTCGGAAGTCTTTGAAGAAGGGATTCCAGTTGGCCCACAGTGAGGGCGCTTTCATATATTGTCATTCAGGCTAAGGGCTGTCAGTCTTCAATGGCTGAGGTAGATTTGAGGAGGAGACAAGGGCTCCTAGAAGCCCTTGAGAAAACAAAAACATTTTTCTCCCCTATTTGTATGGACAAGGCTCTTGTGGGCCCCGCTGTATCCTCTCTGACCTGGCTTCAGTCTCAAAACCATTTTTAATTTCTTTCTCTCTGTTACTGGCTCCTTTCTCTAAGCCTTCAAAACTGCTCATTCTCCCCAGTCTTCAAAATTACTCAGTCAGCAAGTACTTATTAAACTCTTATGTGCCAAGCTCTAAGAATAAAAAGAAAGGGCAAAACTGTCCCTGTCCTCATATTTTAATTGGGGAGACAACATGGAAATAAGTAGGAACTACATACAAGAAACATATAGAGGAGATGGAAGGTGACCTTGGAAAGGAGACCAGAAGAGGTCTCTAGTAGAAGGTGGTGTTTGTATTCCATCTTTTGGGGTTTATTTATATTGAGTCTTGAAGGAAAAAGGAAACTTTGAGATTAGTAGGTGAGGAGAGAAGACATTCCAAGCAGGAGGAACAGCCAGTGCAAAGGTACAGCAATGGGAGATGGGGGGTGGCAGTGTGCAAGGAACAAGTGGGCCAGTGGAGCTAGGTCACAGACCATGTAGATGGGAGTGAAGGATAGAAAGAAATGACAAGGCCAGGAGCTCTAAATGCCCAGTAGGGAACTCTTTTGCTTGATAATTCCAGAAGTTAGCAAGGAGACATTGGAGATTATTGAATAGAAGGTGACATGATGAGATCTGTGCTTCCGAGATAGAAAAAAATTTTAAGACAGGAAGACCATTGAGCAGGTTTGCCATTGTAGTGCAGCCCCTTTCTCAAGCTGTTTTCTTAGTTCTCCTTCATTGATGTCATACTGTTAGAAAGTAGCCTAGACTCACCACCTCTTTCACCGTCAGCCTCAGTCCTCAGCCCCTGGTGCTTGGGCTTGGCTCTTTGTAGAACGAGCTCTCTGGAAGGCCAAGCCACCAAGCTCAGTGTCTCAGCCACTTCCTTGCTGTGGGACCCTGAACAAGTCTCTCTCAGCCTCCGTTTTCCCATCCATAAAATATGAATTATAACACTAGCACCCACCTCAAGGGAGGGGAGTTTCAGACCATTTGATGTGACCCAGCTCATCTACTCTGCTACTGGGATCTAAGTCTCTAAAATATCTCTGCAGCCCTGCCTTTCTCAGTGGCTCAGAATAGCTCTTTGTCTTAACCACCTCTGTTCTTTCTGGATTACAGGTTGGTTTGCTTACTTTCAGAGACTAAATATTCTTGTCCTCTTGATCTTTTCCCCTCCGGTCCCTTCTGGGATATTGCTTTTTAATCATTCCCTCTCTACAACTCATTTTAAATCCAAAGTCTCCTCCCTCAAACACATACTTAGGACATTCCTCTCTTAAAAGACAAACAAACCAAAGACCGTTTCCTTCATCTCCTGGAGCTACACATCTTTCTTCCTTCCTTTTTGTCAGTTAATCTTCTGGAAAGAGAAGTTCCATTCACACAGCGCCCCTCCCCCCCTTTCCTTAGTACTTTTACTGGGCCTTTCTCTCCGCTACTTGAGTCAAATTGTTCCCACGAGGGCCCAGATCCCAACTGACATGGCCTTTCTGCAGTCTTTCACGCCGACCTCTCTGCACAGTTCTGTTTTGTGTATTCCTTTGTTCTTTAGGAAAATTTTACCACTTGGGCAATCGTGACACTGGTCCATCTGGATGGTTCCATTTTGTCTCCAATGCCCTGCCTATAAAACTATCACTCTTTGCAGATATAATAATATATTTAAAGAATCCTAGAAAATCATCCCAAACCCACTTGCAACAGTGAACAGTTTTAACTAATTTGCAGGATATAAAGCAAACCCACACAAATGATCAGCATTTCTATATATTACTGACAAAACCCAGCAGAAAGAGAGAAAATCCATTTGAAATAATTGTAGACAAAATAAAATATTTGGGTATCTATCTACCTGCCAAGACAAACCCAGGAACTATAGGAACACAATTAGAAAACACTTCTTACACAAATGAGGTCGGATCTAAACAACTTGAAAAATATCAGCTGCTCATGGGCAATATAGCTAATTTAGCAAATTAACTGTAAATATAGTAAAAATGACAATTCTCCCTAAATTGATCTACTTGTTCAGTGCCACGCCAATCAAACTGCCAAAAAAGTATTTTATAGAGCTAGAAAAAATAATAACAAAATTCATCTGGAAGAACAAAAGGGCAAGAATATCAAGGGAATTAATGAAAAAAAAAATACAAAGGATGGTGGCCTAGCAGTACCAGACCTAAAACTCTATTATAAACCATTTGGTAATAAGAAATAGAGTGATAGATCAGTGGAATAGGTTAGCTACACATGACACAGTAATCAATGACTATAGTAACCTAGTACTTGATAACCCCCAACTGTAGCTTCTGGGATAAGAACTATTTTATATATTTTTTGGGTCACGTAAAAATTTCTCTGGCTAAAAGGAGTCACAAGTGGGAAAAGTTTTAAGAAGCCCTGGTCAGGTTAATTCATTCTTTTTGGTTTCCCATGTTACTGTGGCTCAAGACCTTCTTCATCTGGTAGCCAACCTATGGTGGTGAGCTTCCCCACACTGACGCAAGTCAGTCCTGTCGGCGATCGTACCTTGGCACGGGGCCTGCTTGAACTAGTGCTCTGTTGGCACAGCCTTTCAGGAGCCCAGAAGGTAGGAGGAGACCCTGGAGTAGGACTTTAGAGGAACATTTCTTGATATAATTAACCCCATCCAGTGGCTGCCCTTTGTTTTAAATTGGATTTCTTTGTGTAACACAAATGTGATTTCAGCTAAATTCAATTTATTTTGACTTCTTAGTTGAGTGCCTCTTCCTATGTGTGGCTGCTTTAATCATTTGAAGCCTGAACAGTCTCGCTTCGAATGGGGCGAAATACCATTTCTCTAAGATGGGGTCTTGAATTTTTGTCTTTCAGGTCTCATCACAATGGTTATACTTAGAATATGAAGAAGGATCAAAATCGACCTGGGAAATAAGTTTACCTTCCTCACATCCTGACTGTGGACTGCCTTCGATTCTCATTTGGCTCATTAATATGTGACAGAAAACCTATCAGTGATTGATTATAATTGCAAAAATGTAATATCTCTCTCTCTTTCTTTCGATCTTTGTTTCTGTTGAGATAAAGATCAAGACCTATCTGTAAAAATTGATGTATAACTTGTATTGGAAGGACGGCGGCACATTTCTGTTCATCACGTTACAGAGATCTGTGGTGGTTTTGTTGAGTGACTCCTGTGAAATGAGTTGAAGAAACTGTCTTTTTATATCAATACCTTGTACAAAAAGCTTTTATTAAAGCAATGTCTGTTATTTGATTATCTTTCTCTAATTTGATTGTTAAGGTACCGTTTGCCCTCAGGGTTAGAGGATTCGAAGGTTACATTGATGGAAATGCAAACTACAGCAGAATACTTGGGTGTCTCTCTGGCTGGAAGCTTTAAAGTTAGTGCCCAAGAACCTCTGCCCTCCTAAAAGTGGAATTTAAGTTAAGACTACGTTAAGACTAAGAAATACAATACCCTGTCTTTGGGAATCCCAGATGTCCTAGGATCTCACCGAACCCCCACCGTTTCTGGTTCAGCTAGCAAGCTAGGCCGCCAACCAGTTGGATGGCCAACCTGAAAGCCTCTAAGGTTTTATCAGAACGGGCAAGACTATGGGCTGGCGGGATGGGGTGGTCCTGGAGGCCTTTCTCTTTGGCCTACTGGGCATCCTAGGAGGCAGCCAGGTGTTAGGCCAGCCTTGTGGGCCCACCCACCCTCACCCCAAGCTTCTCTTTCTCTTTCCAATGCTTTATGTTACTAGGCAGCGTCATGACCACAGCATTCCGCTAGCCTTTGTCCCTCCTAAGGGCAAGCCCAAACCAGGCTTAGCAGATGCTGGACTGTTTGTTTGGTTTGGGCATGGATTACTTACCTTAAACCCAGCTGTGGGAACTGTTCCATTTCTGTCAGGCATTTTCTAGTAGTCGGCAACCAGTTGACGCCAGATTTGGAGCACATGCATTTGGTAAGGTTCTTTTGTTCTTCAAAAAGATGTCTTCCAGGCCTTTTTACAGATCATGAGCATGCCTTGCCACGTTAATATGTTCATTGAGTATGTGAGCATAAGCCTAAACGTAGCTGATGGGGATTTTTATAGGAAATGGAACTTGGCTTCGAAAAAGCTTTTGTGTATACTCTTTCATAGGCCCTTTCGGGGGTCCAGTTTCTAGGATATGTTGTTCGGATCCATAGCACCAATGCTATCATGTCTGGGGGAGGGGAAAAAAAAAAAGGACATGAACGTAATTATGGTGGTGTGGCTGGCTGAAAGGCTGGCCCTGGAGTCCGGGAGATCTGCATTTGAATCCAGCCTCTTCCATGTCCTAGCCTAGCTGTGTGACCCTGGGCAAGTCACTTAACCTCTCTGAGCCTCAGTTTCCTCATCTGTAAAATGGGGATAATAATCATACCTACCTCACAGGGTTGTTGTGAGGATCAAATGCGATAATGGATGTAAACCGTTTGCAAAGCATTGTATAAATGTCAGTTATTATTTTCTGCTCTGAACTTTATAAAGAATCTGGAAATGATTCTGATTTCTCTGCCCATCTCAAGTCACCACTCAGATGTGGGTGAAAAGGCATATACGGAGGAGAGAAATGATTTAAAGACAAAAATAAACCATATCTGAATTTTACATTTAATTCAACATTTGTTTTTGGTGGTCCTTTTAATTTTGAGCGACTTTGAGTTTTATGTATCTTATGAAATGGTTTTTCCTGATTAAATATGGAAAATGGGAACAGTGGGGTATGTATAGAAGCTAGATCTGGCCTGGGCAGCTTAACTTAGAACAATGACTTCATAGTGCATAGAGGGAGCTTTGAAATCCGTTATTTTCCAGAAAAGGAAATTGAGACCCAGGGAGGTAAAGGTAACCTGCCCAGGGTTTGTGGACAGTTACAAGTAATGGGCCAAGGTCTTCACTCAGGTCTTTTACTTTAAATCCAGTGCTCTATGCACTGTGCCATACTGAAGCAAGGGCTAGGTGTCCCAGGGTAACAAGATCTGGAAGATGTGCTCCCTGCCCCCAAGAAAAGTAGAGTCTTCTTGGAAACACAAGGAAAAGGGCAAAAGAGTCACCAATTCAACAAACATTTATTAACACCAGGACAGATGCATCAGTGCTCTCAAGAAGATTACGCTATTGGTAATATGTAAACAGATAATTTTGGGAAAGAGAGAACACTAAGTGGGGAGTAGGGAAAAGCTTTCTGTAGGAGGTGGCACCTGGGCTGAGGAAGCTAAGGATAGTAAGAGGTGGTGGGAAAGTAGAGTCCAGATATGGGGGACAGTTATAGGTCAGCCATTTGGGCTGTAAGGCAAAGTGCATGAAGGAGACTCATGTAAAATAAGCCTGGAAAGGAAGACAGGTTGGAGTCGGCTTGGGAAGGGCTTTAAGTGCCATACTGAAGAGTTTGTATTTTATCCTTGCGGCAACAGGAAGTCAATGAAGGTTTTTGAGCAGGGGAGGGACAAGGTGAAATCTGTGTTCTTTATGGAGTGTCGAGCACTGTGTGAGTGCTGGGGAATACAAAGAAAAGCAAAAACATGCCGGGGTCTTCTTCAAGAGGCTCACACTCAAGAAATTAACAGCTGTAACAACATGCAAACGACTAGGTTCATACAAGATATCTGTAGTATAAATCAATCGATAAACGTTTAAGTGTGTGTCAGGCACAGTGTGAAGCTCTGGGGATACAAAAAGACAAAAGACAGTCCCTCAAGGGAGTAGGAAACAAATATATACAAAGTAAACTATATAGAGAGAGGATGAATGGGAAATATTTAAAAGAGGGAAAAGACGAATTACGCCAGGTTAGGGAAGGTTTCTATAGAAGGGGGCAGGTCGGAAAAGGCCTCTTGCAGAAGATAGAGCTGAGTCTTGAAAAAGGCTTTGTTATTCACTCATGGCAGACAAGT
This sequence comes from Myrmecobius fasciatus, assembly GCA_023553655.1. Lineage (NCBI taxonomy): Eukaryota > Metazoa > Chordata > Mammalia > Dasyuromorphia > Myrmecobiidae > Myrmecobius > Myrmecobius fasciatus. Next base: position 66,397 of record JAJPUD010001090.1, on the reverse strand, counting down.
CTTGCCGACCCATTTGGGGTTTTCTCGCCAAGGTACCGGAGTGGTTTGCATTTTCCTTCTCCGGCTTATTTTGCAGATGAAGAAACAGAGGCAAACCTGGGTGAAGTGACTGGCTTAAGGTCACACAGCTAATAAGTGTTGGAGGCCCGATTTAAACTCAGGAAGATGAGTCTTCCTGATGAGCTGGAGAAGGAAATGGCAAACCATTCCGGTTTCTTTGCCAAGAAAACCCCAAATGGGGTCACGAAGACTCAGACATGATTGAAATGGCTGAACAACAAACAGGTATGGAATGTTGGGTGTGCTGTCCTATAGGGTGGATGTGTTGATTGGCTCTGCTTAACTGTTTTGTTTCCTTGGTGGTGATGGTTTGTTTGTTTGTTTTTTTGTTAAATTAAACCTGAGGAAGGCTTATTTGGGAAGGGTGGGAGATGTGGAAACGACTGAATAACAGCAGACATCAATGAAACTTTTTTCACAGGAAAGACAGGGCATTCCTGCTCATGAGCAGAGACTGAGGTGAGCAGGGAATCTTTGAGGGAGGGGCCCGTGAGAAATCCAGTCTGGCTTGAGGCAGGAAGAAGGGGGTGTGAGAGTACTAGAAAAGGAACTTGTCTGCTCTATTTCTGACATTTTGTAAAACTTCTCAGCTTTTGATTTTTTTGTTTTGAGGTTTTTAAAGTGCCAGGTCTATTTTAATTATTGTTGCTTGTTATCCCAATCAATTTTAGGCCAGCAAAGAGTTGATTAGTTTACTGAGTAGAGGGGTTTATGATGGTAATTAAGGCCAAATTATCATCATCCAAAATTATAAATGGGTCACTCAAAGAAAACTCAACTCTAGTAGTCAGTGTACATCAGTATCACCACCACTAGCTACCCTGTTCTCATCATCTTCACTATCATTTATAAAATTGATTGTTTTCCTTTGTGTTTGAACAGAACCAAAATGACATCACTATAGCAGCAAAAAGGTACAGTGTGTCTGACTGTGGCTGATCAGACCCAGATGAGCTCAGAAGGCACTTCCCACAGGTCAGGTACAAATGGTACATATGACTATTCAGAATGGAGATGTCTCTAAGCAGCTTTTAATTTGCAAAGGAGAAAAATCAAGAAAGACTTCAGTTGAAGTCCTGCCTCTGACGTGAGTCACAGGACTCCGGGGATGTGATTTTCTTTTGAACCTCAGTTTCCCTGATCTATAAAATATAGCACACTACCTACATTGTAGGTGACCACGAGTGACCATATGTAGGAAACAAGAGACAGATACTGGTGTTCAGAGATTTAGAACTAGAGAGGATCTTAGACTTTAATTCAACCCCCTCATTTTAGAGAGAAGGGGACTAAGACCCAGCTTTGGATCCAGTGACACTGCTGCTTCTTGAACAAGGCACGTGACCTCCAAACTTCGGCCATCTCCTCTGCTCTGCCTTTCCCCTCACCTCTGCCTCTTGACTCTCTTGACATCCTTCAAGTCCCAGGTACAATCCTACTATAGGAAGACTTTCTTGGTCCCCTTTTAACACTAGTGTTTTCCCTCTGGTGATTATGTCCTTTTTCTCCTGTCATAGTCATTTGCTAATTTGTCTCCCCATTGGATGATAAGTTCCTGTCTTTTGCCTTTCTTTGCATCCCTGGCACTTAGCACAGTGCCTGGCACCTTGTAAGCACTTCCTAAATGTTTATTGGCTGGCTACTTATGCCATCTTTCAGTGAGCTGGGAAGGTGATTTAGGGGCAAGATACACTGTGGGGGTTTTTTGTCTCAAATGTGGATAATTTTTTTTTTCCAATCAGGATAGCAAAAATACACAAATACACATTGTCAGTGGGAAAAGAACAAAGCCATTTTAAAGGCAGCAGGTAATCGAAAATCTAATCAGGAAAGAGGGAGAGAAGCAGTTGTCACCAGGGAGAAATGATTCATTCTGAAAGCAGCTGGCAAACAGGAAGCCCGCAGCAAGAAGTCGGTCTGCTAATACTTGTAATTAGCTGTCCCTGCAGGTGGATCTGACATTTCAAAGTGGTTCTGCTTGCGTCTGTCCCAGTTTCAAAAGGGCGAAGTGTTTCTTGACTTGGGGTTTCTCAGAAAGATTCTGGGAACATCGGGCTCTACGAGAGGCTTTATTTATGAAAAGTGAGATGCGAAATGTACAGCAAGTGCTAAGAGATACCTATTCAGATTTCAACATTAATTAATTCAACCAGCACTTAGGTGTCTGCTCTGTGCCAAGCACTGTGCTAGCTGGGAGAAACACAAATAGTGGCAGCTAGGTGGGGTCATGGCCCTGGTCCAGAGGACCTGGCTTTCCCGAGGAAGTCACTGCATTTGTTTGCCTCAGTTTCCTCCTCTGTTCAAAGGGGCTGATAAAAGCAGCTGCCTCCCAGGGTTGTTGTGAGGATCAACTAGATAATTCAAACTCTGAAGAAATTAAAAAGTCTTATATAAATGCCAGCTATTATTATTGTTATTAAATACAGAACCCAACGGCCTCACCCTCAAGTTACATTCTGAGAGGGAGAGAGATTGTTGGGAAAGGGAGAAAATGCAAACCCAGAGAAGTGAATCTTATTTAAGTAAATACAAAATATAAACATATTCAATACAAAGTGAATTTCTGGGAGGGGAGGATGAAGCTGAAGTGTAACTCAAGTGGCATGTGAGCACTTCAGGTGAATTTGGCTGGAAGCTGGAGGTGAGGAGGTGAGGAGACTGCATTCTAGGCTTGGGGTACTCACTGCAAAGGCACAGAGGAGGGAGATGCAATGTCATCTCTGGAAACAGTTGCTCACATGGGCCAGCTGGGATGGAATGTAGAGTTCGGGGAGAGTAATGCACAATTCATTCCACAAACATTTATTCAACAACTAGGATCACAGAGATCTGGGTTCAAGTCCTACTTCCCATACATATTAGTTGTGTGAAAGGGCAGGATCTGGGTTCAAGTCCTACTTCCCATACATATTGTGTGAAGGGGCAGATCGCTAAAACTCATTGCCCCCATGAGACCTTGAGCTCTAAAATAGTTGTACTGGTGAAAAGCATTTCCACAAGGGGAGTTTCCTACACAGAAGATTCTACTTTGGGGGGAGGAGGGCCTGAACCTGGGATTTCTTATGTGTAGAAAATTCCCCTTGTGGAAATTCTTTAAAACTGGAAAAGACCTCAGGGTTAACTAGCCCAAGCCCTTCATTTGACAGATGAGGAAACTGAGACCTCAGGGGCCCATTCAAGGTCTAAATGAGTTAGTGGCCCATATGTCTTTCTTTCTTTTCTGTACCATTTACAAAAGAATCGGATATTTCAAGCAGCTAATTAAACCCTGATATTTAAAAGGAGGGGGGAAAAATCTGTTAAACATCTATTTCAAGTTGATTTGAAAAGAAAGCCATGGAAGCCTGGCTTGAAGAGGATCAAATGAATGACCAGGAACAGAGTACAGAGGGAGATGATTTCATTAGGAAAATATTTGTAACACCTATAAGCTGGGAGCCATAAACAGCATGTCACAGTACCATGTTGCTTTCCAGGAGGAAGTGCCAAAGAGAACCAAGAGCTGATCTGAGAAGGAGCAGATGTAGGAGTCTTTTTGCAGGTAGGGGTTGAGGGGGAAGAGAATAAGCATTTATATAGCACCTACTATGCATCAAGTACTGTGTGTGCTAGTTGCTTCTTGCAAATATCTCATCTGATCAAAGATCTCATAGTGAGCCAGGACCAAAATGAGTTTGATTCAATAAATGATTATTCATGAATTTGATTCAATAAACAATTATTTGTGAATTTGATTCAATAAACGATTATTTGCTACCTACTGTGTACAAGACCTGTATGATCACCAGCAAGTCACAATCACTCAGTGCCTCCAGGAAACTCTCTAAAACTTGAGGGTGCAGGGAATGCATAGGTGGAGAGAGTTTCCACTCTGGAAGATCTCCACACCTATAAAATCTTAGTTCATGACCTACCAACCCCCGATCCCTCTCCAAATGTGCGAGACAGAAATGAAATAGTCTCTGCCCTTAATGAGCTTATCAAATGCATTTTGAGTAAGATTTATGGAACTACAGAGAACAGAGAAAGGAAAGTGAAATAAAATTAAGATGACCCAGCCCTTTAGTTTTCATCTAATTTCATTTGGCCTCTGTTGCTGGGAGACAAATCAAGATAGAATTTTAGAGTTAAAATGGACCATGAAGCTCAACCTTTGATTTTATGGTGGAGGAGACTGAAGCTCAGAGAGGGAAGAGATTGTCCCAGACCACTCAGCTAGGAAGTCAGCACTTTAACCCAGATAGGATACTGGAGATGAAAGGGACCTCTGAGATCATCTGCTCCAGTCCCCTTTTGTAGCAGAAACTGAGACCCAGAGAGGGGAGAGCACTTGTCCAAAGTCACAAAGCTCAGTGGTAGAGTCATCCAGAAGCCAGATCTGACTTAGGGGACCTTGGGGGACTTATTATAAAGGAAAGGGCAAAAAAGTTATCTCCAAGTAGAAGAGATTCCCTCCCTTTGGTGAGGCACTTCTTAGATATGTTACGTTGGCAATTTCAGGCAGGGCTTGGATTAGAAGGCCACAGAGGCCCTAAGGTCTCAACCTTCAAATCCTGTGATTCTATGACTTTACACAATTCATTTCTTCATCTGTAAAAAGGGGAAGAGGGAGGGATTTGAAATATGTGTCTGAAAACTCAAGCAACTTTAGCAGTGTATGATTTGGAACTCTTAGTCCTGTGCTTTCTTTACTCCACTGTCTCATTTTGTAAACTTTGGTCAAACCTTCCCTGTTAAGTCATTTCAGGGAAGGCCATGGTGACTTCATCCAACTCACTACTCAAATTTCTCGTTTTTGCATGGCCAGGAGAATACTCTGTGAAACATCTACTTGAAGAAAGTACCAGCACGAAAGGAATATGAGAGTTCAATGGAGTGGGAGGGGGGAGATGGCCAAAAAAATGGGAAGGAGAGAATTTGATTCGCTATAAGACAGTGCATGTGAATGAAGCCTTGCTGGAGGCCCAAGATCTGGGATCCAGGTCCAGCTCTGAAGCTCTCTGGGTCTGAATTTTCTCATTTGTGAAATGAGTTTAAATGAAATAATCTCTAAGATCACTGTCATTTCTGATATTCTGTGTTCTAAAGTTCCTTCCAGGTCTGACATCCTATGTTCTAAAGTCTCTTCCAGCTGCAACACTAGTGACTGTTATGGCAAACATAAAGGTCACCCAGATGGGCAAAGCGCTTGGATTTATTTGTATACGTGTCAAAAAAAAAAAAGAAGAAGAAGAAGAAGAAAGAAGAAGAAGAAAGAAGAAGAAGGAGGAGGAGGAGGAGGAGGAGGAGGAAGAAGAAGAAAGAAGGAGGAAGAAGAAAGAAGGAGAAGAAGAAAGAAGGAGGAAGAAAGGAGGAGGAAGAAAGAAGGAGGAAGAAGAAAGAAGGAGGAAGAAGAAGGAGGAAGAATTTGCTGAACCCTGTGGTTCAATGTCAACTACAAGAGTCAGTGACAAGAACAAATTAGTTTCAAGATAGATCTAGATACAGATGTAAGTGAAGGCAGCAATGAGTTTATCACCATAAATTATCGGCCTTCCTCCTGAAGGAGATTGGAATATTTCTATATATCCTTAGTGATATGGTTCTAAATGAGTATTCTGTAGGAACACATGCAAAGCTTTTAAAGTAACAAAAAATACAGGAATGGTGTTTGGGCTCATGTATAGAAAGTAATTTCTGCAATTCACAATTTCAAACCTTTCACTAAGTTGTACCAAGCACTGTTTAGAAAGTCTGTTTGTTCACTTCAATGTATAATTCAATTCAAAAAAATCATCAATTTACAAGTGTTTACTGTGTTCCAGGCACTGTACTAAGTCCTGGGTATACAAAGAAAGCAAAAAGCACTTCCTGTCACCCTCAGGAAGTTCAGTCTAAAGGACAATGCAAATATAAATAGGTACATACAAGATACACAGCTAGGTGGCGCTGCAGTCAATAGAGCACTAGGCCTGGAGCCTGGAAGTTCAAATGTGGCCTCGGGCACTGACTACTTGTGTGATCTTGGGTAAGTCACTTCACCCTGCTTGCCTCAATCTGTAAAATGAGCTGGAGAAGGAATGGCAAACCACTCCAATATCTTTACCAAAAATATCCCAAATGGGATCCCAAAGATTTGAACACTTTGAAATGACTGAACAAGATACATAGAAGATAGTAACTACAGAGAGGAAGGTTGTAGCAAACATTTAGGATGTGCCTCCTCCTGTTGGCACTGGAAAACCCAAAGTGGAGCCATCTCTGGCAACCTGCCATCTTTCTTTCTTTTTGTTTTTGTTTTTGTTTTGAGAGAAACAAAACTTATTGCGTCTATTTTTTGTTGCCTTTTTAAAATAATAGCTTTTTATTTTTCCAAATACAAGCAAAGCTAGTTTTCAACATCCACCCCTGCAAAAACTTGTGTTCCAATTTTTTTCCTTTCCCTCCCCACCTCCCCCTCTGCCTAGATAGCAAGTAATCCAATATAGGTTAAATATGTGCAGTTCTTCTAAACATATTTCCACATTTATCATGCTGGCACAAGAAAAATCAGATCAAATGAGAAAAAAATGAGAAAGAAACAAAACCAAGCAAACAACAACAAAAAGGTAAAAATACTAGGTTGTGATCCACACTCAGTCCCCATAATCTTCCCTCTGGATGGAGATGGCTCTCTTTATCACATCTATTGGAATTGGCCCGAATCACCTCATTGTAGAAAAGAACCACATCTATCAGAATTGATCATCGTATAATCTTGTTGTTACCATGTCCAGTGTTCACCTGGTTCTATTCACTTCACTCAACATCAATTCATATAAGTCTCTCCAGGCCTTTCTGAAATCATCCCAGCTTGCTATCTTTCATACCATCCATCTCACTCTGCCTCTTGCCAGAAACTTCACATTTTTACAAATTAGAAATCTGTCATTCAAAAAAGTGAAGGGCCTTGACTCCGGTTTCAAAGTTAGCAAATCTGGGAACCAAGATTCAAACCCAGGTTTTCCAACTCCAAGTGTAGTGTGCTTTCCACTATCCTAAAATTGCCTATCTCCATTAAAAATGAGTGCAACCAGTTGTTTCTGATGGCTTAAGTGAGAACAATGAGGTTGAGGTCCTCGTCTGTAAAGTGGGGATGCTACATCCACTCCATAATATTCCAGGGAGGACTTGAAAGGATTCGTTAACTTTAAAGGCTAGCTAATTTAGCATTGTGTAGGTCTAGACTGGATATAGCTGTACATCAAGAGATGAGACTAAAGTCTCTCTAGTCTCAATAGAAAGTGCACTTTAGCTCCCTAATCACCTCCCCAGCTATCCAAGTTAATTAGGGCTTTTCTTTGGTTTTTCCGATCATTATTTAAAGGAAAAAAACACAAGAAAAGCAATCTAAGGCATTAATGCCAGAGTCCCTAGTTTATCAACAACTCATTAGGTCTCAGGAACTTCTAATTTCTACTCCTGGACTGAGCTTATTAGACATCCTTTTCTCTCTGATAAGCTCCTGGGCATCTCATTAAGCTTCAGGTGATTTGGGGTGTCTTGAGGATTAGTTAAGCCTTTAGCAGGAACTGGACAAAATTGTTTAGCTCTGAGAGTCAGGCAATCTGTCATAGGGTGGCCAGAGCACTTGGGAAAAGTCGGTAGGGTTAATATTGACCCTTTTCCTAATTTTGAAACTAAGAATTGCACAAAATTTTCCATTTCTACAATGAGATTGAAGTCATGGCTACCACAAGACAGCAGGGAAGCTACTTCTAAAGGGTTTCTCTCCTAAAGGATGATCACTGTCACAGTATTATAGAATTCTAGATTTGGGAACTGGAAGGGAGCTTTATGCATTAGTGTGCTAGTAAATGTTCAGCTCAATATATGCTACACTTTTAAGTTTAATTTGTATTATTAGCATTTCCTACATCACTTTCTTAAGTCTAGACAATTGAAACAAGAAATCAAGCTTCCACTTCAGCACTTGTGATTTCCAAGGTATCAATAAATGCTCACGTTGAAAATTTAAACAATCGGCTCTCCAAGTCTATTAGAGCAGGTTATGGCACATTCTTGCATTTATGGTCATCTAGAGTCCAACCTCCTCATTTTTATAGCTGAGGAAACTAAAGTTCAGATGAGTGACTTGACCAAGGTCACATATATTATCACCTAAGGGGAGAGAGGCCATCAAGTCTGGCAGTTCTGGGGAGGATCTCCACATTATAGATACATGCCCTGGAAAGATAGCAGATCTCTTTGTTTATAAACATCAGATGAAATAATATGCATAAGAACATAATGAAAACTGTTATTCAAATATGAGGTGATGTTATTAAGACTATATAAGCTAGGAGATTGAAGAGAAGGTATTCTTCCACTGGATAGTACTGCCTCTAAATAAGATGTCTTCTTTGAGACCAAGCTTGGTCATTCTAATTTCCCAGTACTGAGTTTCAATTTGGGTTTTTCTTGTAGATCCGACTTTTCTTGCACAGCAAAATAACTGTAAAAATATGTATACACATATTCTATTTGTCAAGTATTTTAACATAATTAACATGTAGTGGATTTCCTGCCATCTAGGGGAAGGTGGGGACTGGGGGGGGGAATTTGCAACAGAAAGCTTTGCAAGGGTCAATGTTGAAAAATTACTCATACATATATTTTGCAAATAAAAAGCTTTAATAAAAAAAAAGAAAAAAAATCAATTTGGGTTTTGGTTCTTGTTCTTTGTTACTTACATCATTGGGGTCATCATTTATATTGTTCGTTTCACTCAGCATCAGTTCATGCAAGTCTCTCCAGGCCTCTCTGAAATTGTCCTGCTGGTTGTTTCATCATGACCAGCAATGACGATTTCAGAGAGGCCTGGAGGGACTTGCATGAACTGATGCTGAGTGAAACGAGCAGAACCAGGAGATCATTATACACACCAACAACAATATTACATGATGATCAATTCTGATGGACATGGCTCTCTGCAACAAATAATTGTCTCAAACCAGTTACAATTGTTCAGTGAAGAAAACCATATACACCCAGAGAGAGGGATATGAAATGTGGACCACAACCTAACATTTCCATGCTCTCTAATGATGTTTGCTTGCATTGTGTTTCCTTTCTCTGATTTTTTTTTCTTGTAGACAGGATTTTTCTTGCACAACTTGTCAAGCATTTCAACATAATTAACATGTAGTGGACTTCCTGCCATCTAGGGGAGGGGAGGGAACTGGGGATAAAATTTGTAATGGAAAGCTTTGTAAAGATCAATGCTGAGGAACTACCCATACATATGTTATACAAATAAAAAAGCTTTAATAAAAAAAAAGAAAGAAAAAAAATCATTTATATTGTTATCCTGGTTCTGCTTACTTCACTTTGCATCAATTCATATTAGTGATCACAAGCTTCTCTCTATTCATAATGTTCATCACTGCATATGGCACAGTAATATTCCATTCCATTCATATAACACAACTTCTTTAGCCACTTCCCAAGGGATGGATGCCTAATTCGTTTCTAGTTCTTTGCAACTATAAAAAAGTGCTAATGTGACTATTTGGGAGGGCACTAAGGCCTTTCTTTATTATAACGACGGGACTGGCTAATGAGAGCTCAGTCCTTGAAGCATGTGCCTCATTTCCGTACATAGAGTATTCATTAATATCTGCTGCCTGTTTTCCATTCAACCATTTTGGACCACAGTGATTCAATGTTGGTACTGAGTGACAAAAAAAATCCAAGGGATTAATCACTCAGGAGTTGCTAAATATTCATACAAAAGGTATGACCCACCCATTTTTTCAGTTGTTTCTTTCCCTTAGCGTTGAGTGAGGAGCACTGCTTTGAGTAGCTGGATAGGGGCCGGGTAGCCAATCATTTTTCCCTATTCAGCTTCCATGGCTCCATGAGCACATAGTGCTTTGCTTTCTTTTGTGGCTATTCTTTCCTGGCATTAGGTGAATGAATGCTCTGTGATGGGAGTGCCCAGGCAACCTTCTGAGTTCTAGAGATAGAGAGGGTAGGTTGCAAAAGAGGTCCTGCCAGCAAGTGGAGTGGGTAGTTCCCTTGATACAAGTGGCCACCTTGATATGAGTATTCCTCAAGCATCTATCTTGTGGGCATTGCAGGGATTGATAAGATAGAAGCTGAGTGGCTTAGTGAGTAGCCAAACCCAGTGAGTAGCCTGGGCAACAATATCACAACAGCTGGCATATCACCCTTCTCTGGCACTTGAGAAAAAAAGGAGGAAAAAAATACCAGTAGCAGATAGACTCAGTCCAGCAGTGCATGGACCTGCCTAGTGGAGATGTCATGCTCTTTAAGGAGCCAGCCAAGAGGAACATCCAAGTAATTCATCCATCACTGATTCTGGGCCTTGTGATAAACTTCATGGGGACTTCCTGAAGGTAGAAAAGGTCTTGTAGGACTAGGAATGGAGCAATAGCTCTTTGCCACATGTTCTCTCCACCTGTGCCTTACTACCATTGCACTGTAAGTTTGAGCTTCCTGTCCCCAGAGACATTGTGTATACAAAGGGAAAGTATGCCACTGGTTTGGGGAGAATGCTTTGTACCACTTGTTCTTTCGGTACTTTCTTACTAAATCCCTTTTCTAAAAACTAATAGTCTAGCTGACTGATTAATAATAAGGAATCTGCCAGGCAGGGCTCAGGGGTACTTTGTAATCATCCACCCTTTCAGGATCCCGACCTGTGAATGTGAGCACCTAGCTGAAGGAGCCACAGAAAGGATACGACATTATCACTGACATCCTTCAGGTATATGCCTAGCAGTAAAATCAAAGGGGATAGATATTTTAGTCACTCTCAGAGCAAATCCCAGAATGTTTGGACCAATTCAGAATAGTGCAATAGAATCAAGGGTTAGCCAAGATGGTAGAAGAAAAAGCAACTACTGTCCAAACAACTACTCTAAGGAAGCTCTCAGACAAGTGCCAGATGGAATAATGATCAGAAATCAAAGAAGAAGCCACACTGGATTTTTTTTCCCAGCCAAAAGATCATAAATCTGACCCACAGGTAAGTGGACAGGACAGGAACAGAAGTGGGCCAGTATCTCAGAATCAGTTACTTGAGAGTAGAAGAGGGCTATTCTCTCTAAGAGAAGGGACAAGGCAGCTAGCTTCTTGGGAGTGGACTATGTGCTCCCTATCTGACGGTAGAAACAAGACATTAGCTAAGAAGGGCCCTTAAAGTCCAGCTGGAATTATCTAGAGCCTATCCTGAACACAAAATCCTTATCCAGAAAGTCAGTCTGGAAGAATGAGTAAACAAAACTAGAAAAAAAAAATGATGAAAAACTAATATGCCCAAGATTGCCAAGATACCAACCCAGATGAAAAAAATTCTAAAATGTCTATAAGCAAAGCCTCAAAGAAAAACACAGTTTAGCCACAAGATCAATTGGAATTTAAGAGAAATGATGCAAGGGTTTAAAAGGAAATTTTAAAATGATATAAACAAAATGAGAAGGCTGAAGTAAAGAATTCTGAAAGAAATGAGAGTTATGAAGAAAAAACTTGGAAAAAATTAACAGCTTAGCACAAGAGAAAAAAACCTTGCTCAAATTACAGACTCCCTGAAAGTTAGAATGGATCACACAGAAGTCAATGAGTCCATGAGAAAATGAGAAACATTAAAACAAAGCAAAAAAGATGGGAAAAAAAGCTGACAATTAAAGGTATATCATATAAAAAAACAACCAACTTGGAAAATAGATTCAATAGAAATAATAGAAGAATCACTGAATTACCAGAAAGCTATGACCAAAAAAGGGTCCCATATATCTAATTTCAAGAAATTGTGAGAGAGGGAAAAGTAAAGATAGAAAGAATCCATCAATCATCTCCTGATAGAAACTTCAAAATCAAAACTCCCAGGATCATCCATAAGAGTTTCCAGATCAAAAAAGGAAAAAACAAAAAACATGTCAAACAGCCTGAAATAAAGAGTTCAATTATCAAGGAACCAGTCAGTCTGGCACAGATGACATGATAGTGTCCTACTACAAATACTTAGGCATACTGAGGGACTCAATTTTTATTGATGGCCTCCCTGGGGTAGTTACCTAGTAATTGAATCTCTGTGTCAAATGGCATGGATATTTTAGTCATTCTATTTGTATAAAGTATAATGGCGTACTTAGAACCTTAGAGAGTCAATTGAAAAGTTAATCAAAATAATAACTTCAGCAAAATTGCAGGATATAAAATAAATCCACATAAATCATTAACCTTTTATCACCACCACCATAATCCAGCAGGAAGAGGAGCAAAGAGAAATTTCTTTTAAAATAACTACAGAATATATAAAATACTTGAATGTCTACCTGCCATGGCCCACAGAGGATACGTGAATAGAAATATAAAATAACTCTTTGTACAAAGAGATGATTTAAATGATTTGAGGAAAATATCCAATGCTCATGAGTAGGTTCAAACAATATAATAAAAAATGACAATTCTACCTAAATTAGTTTTGGAGGAACAAAAGGTCAAGAATATAAAGGGAAATAATGGGAAAAGGGGGTCAGGGAAAAGAACCTGGCAGTACTAGATCTCAAACTATACAACAAAAGCAGCAATCATCAAACAACTTGGTACTGGTTGAAAAAGAGGGGTCAATCCTTAGGAAAGATTAGGTACACAAAATACATAAACAAACAAACCTGATGGTCTAGTGTTTGAGGAACCTATTCAAGAGTTCAGCTACTGGGATGAGGATTTACTTAATGTGACAGAAAGCTGCTGGGAAAACTGGACATCAGTCAGGAAAAATTCCATTTAGACCTCACACCATAGACCATAATAAGCTCTAAATGGATAACAACCTAGACAGAAGAGATGACATCATGAGCCAATTAGGAGAATAAGGGAGAAATTACCTTTCTCTCTGAATTGGAGAAAAGTTCGTGCCTAACAAGGGAGAGAAAGGATTATAGAAGGTAAAATGGACATTTTTAATTACTTGGAATCAAAAAAGTTTTTCTACAAACAAATTCGAGTCAGCTAAGGTTCAAAGGGAAACGGCGAACTTGGGGGAATAATCTTTGGGGCTAGTTTCTCTGAAAAAAAGTCTCATGATATATAAGAAACTGATTCAAATTTATAAGAATAAGATCCATTTCTCAATTAAATTATGGTTGAAAGATATGACAGTCTTCAAGGAAAAAATTTCAAGCTATCCAAATTTAAAAAAAAAAACTCCAAATCACTAATAATTTGAGAAATGTAAAGGAAAGCAGCTCTGAGGTTCTACCTCGTACCCATGAATCTGGCAAAGTTGACAAAAAAGGGAAAATGACCCATGTTGGAGAAAGAAACATTGATCCACTGTTGGTGACTGTGAATTGATCCAGTCATTTTGAAAGGCAATTTAGAACTATGTCCCCCAAATTATTAAATTGTGTGTTCCTTCTGGCTCAGTGATTCTACTAAGAAGTCTATGCACCCCCCCAAAAAAAATCAAAGAAAGCATCCTATACATGCAAAAAATATTTAAAGCAGCTCTTTTTGTGGAAACTAATGGGTTGACATAGATATGTATGAATATAATGGAATACTTTTGTCTATAAGAAATGATGAAAGAGATGGTTTCAGAGAAACCTGGGGAGCCTTGCGTGAACTGATGCCAAGGGAAGTGAGCAGAATCAGGAGAACAATTCATATCTTTTTTTTTACTTACTAATTTTTTATTTTGTTTCCAATCACATGTGAAGATTTTTCTAAGATTTTGAGTTCCAAATTTTTCTCCCTTTCTCTTCTCCCTCCCCAAGACAGCAAGCAATCTTATATAGCATATACATGCACTGTCATATTATATGTAATTTCCATGTTAGTCATGTTGTGAAAAAAGAATCAGAACAAAAGGGAAAAAACCACAAGAAAGAAAAAACAAAAAAGTGAAAATAATGTATTCTGCTCTGCATTTAGACTCCATAGTTCTTTCTCTGGATGTGGATAGCATTTTTCATCATGAGTCCCTTGGAATTGCCTTAGATGTTTGTATTCTTGAGAAGAGCTAAGTGTATCATAGCTGATCATTGCACAGTGTTGCTATTACTATGTAACATGCTCTCCTGGGTTTGCTTACTTCCCTCAGCATCAAGAATAATTTATAGGGGGCAGCTAGGTGGCGCAGTGGATAGAGCACCAGCCCTGAAGTCAGGAGGACCTGAGTTCAAATTTTGTCTCAGACCCTTAACACTGCCTAGCTGTGTGACCCTGGGCAAGTCACTTAACCTCAATTGCCTCAGGGGAAAAAGAATAATTGATAATATAACATCAACATGTTATATTATAAATATAAATATATAAAACCAAGATTTTGAAGGACTTAAGAACTTGGTTCAATACAATGATCATCAATGATTCCAGAGAGTCAGTAATGAAGAATTTGAGCCCCCCTCCTGATAGAGGGATGATGGACTAATACACAGAATGAGACACGCATTTTTGGACCTGGCCAACACAGGAACTAATTTCGTTTGACTATACTTATTCATAACAATGATTTTTCTTTCTTTCTTTCTTTCTTCCTCCCATGGGCCAAAGGATGTGGGAGGAAGACAAAAAATACTAAACAATTAAAGGGAGAAAAAAGCAGTGCCTTAGTGTGCTTGTTTTCTCACAATCCATTCCTTTAGCATTAATTATTCCCATCTTTTGTCATCTTTCCAGTCTGCTGGGTGTGAGGTGAAACTTCAGAATTGTTTTGATTCATATTCCTTTTATTGTTGGAACATCCTTTGTTGCTGGAGCCTTCTTTCATATGGTTGTTAGTTGGTAATTAAGTTTGTTCATATCCTTTGACATTTGGAAATGGCTTTTCTTAGATATTTGTTAGTTGCTTACATATTTTTGTATCAGACCATTATTAGACCATATATCAGATCATGATATAAAGATTTTTTCCCAACCAACCCTTTCCTTCTCATTCTACTTGTATTAATTTTATTTTTTGTCAAAGCTTTTCAATATCCTGTAATTGAAATGATGTTTTATCATTTCTGATCATCTCTCCCCTTTGTTTGGTTAAGAAGCCATCCCTTTGCTGTAGCTGTTAAAGGTATCTAATCTGGTTCTTGTCTAATTTTTTAATAGCAGGACCTTAATTATTCAGGTCAAGTATCCATTTTTAGCTTATTGTGCTATAGGATGAAAGATCCAACCTCTTTCATTTTATAGTGGAAATTAAGACCCAGGGAAGAAAGAGGGCCCAGCCAAGGTCACAGTTAGTTAATACAATTCAGACCAGACATGTAACCTCTCAGAGTCTGAGAAAGGTAAAATGTATATATATATATGTGTATGTGTGTGTGTGTGTGTGTGTGTATGTATATATTGCAATGGCTAGCAGCAATTTCACAATCTAAGGGCAGCTTTGTGGAAAAGGATTGTGAAATGTGTCCACAGGAGGTAGAAGAAAATAACCAGAATAGCACCTCTGCAGCTCCCATCTGTGCAATCTACCATTTGGGGAGAGGGAAAGGAGAAAAGGAAAGACAGGAAAAGTTAGGTGAATGTTCTGGAAGGCAGCACAGCCTCCCCTAATGTCAAATATAGTGGAACATCCCACTGCAGTCATATAGAACCCTTCATTATTGATTCCTGGCTCACCTTCAGGCTCCTTGTGCAGTGGTTTCCATGGAAACCATCAGGTTGCTAGGGTGATCATTAAAATCACTTCTTGGAAATTCTCAGTTTGTCTTAAAGTGGTATATGTCCTGGTTTATCTCTGCCATTGTTTTTAGTTTATTCTTGATTTCTGTGGGTGTCCTTGTATATTCAAAACTGTCAGATTGGGGCATTTATTTTTGAGGCTAAAAAGCAAGTACACTCTTTTCAAAATGGAATTATAGGATTTATAGGAATTATGGGATCCTCAATTTAGAGGAGGAAAGGATTTTTCAGTTGAAGAAACTGAGAGAGGTTATGAATGATTCAGCAAAAAAAGCCCCAAACTGAATGATTTTAACCCATTCCATATTTTACATGACCCCCACTTAGGGTTAAAATTAGGATAATAATAGCACCTACTACTTCGGGTTACTGTGATGATCAACTAAAATAATATTTGCAAAGTGTTTAACACAGTACTTGGCATATAATAGGTGCTTAATAAATGCTTACTCTCCTCTCTATTCCCTCTCACATCCCCACTTCACAACATAATGGCCAGTGAACTTCATCTCTTCAAGTCTCAGTTTGCTCATCAATAAAACGGATTTAGAAAATTCCTGAATTATTGTATAGGTTCTTCTGGCATCATCTCTGAGGCTATTTCCAAACTCATCTCTGATTTCTCTCCAACCCCAGTCTTGGACTCTAGCCCTGGAACTATCCTGGGCTTTAACAGCACAACATTTGCTCGATTTTGTTTAGAACCAGGCTTTCCCTTCCCTTCCTGGACATCTCCAAACCATGCCATCTGCACTCTAGTCACTGGGCTCATGTGCTTATATTCCTCATCACCGTCTCACCAGAACAATGAACTTTGCTCCTGAACCTACCCTAGGTTCTGACAGGGAAGGTTTTACCTTCCTTTGAACATAATCAGGCTTCCCCATTACTTTCTGGCTAGTTCCAAACCACAATGTCTGGACTCTGGCCATCCTCTTCCTTCTCTTCTTTTCCCTCCTTTTAGAACTTTAAACTCTACATCTGGAAACATGTTTGTGTCTCATAGACCCTCTATTGCTTAAAACAAAGCCTCCAAGTCTCTTCCTGGCCAGTTCCATCTCATGGAAAGCCTGTATCCCAGCCACTGTCATTCTCCTACTCATCCCTGTCCCCTCAGTTCCTTGGACTTTCCCTTTGAAACCACCCTGACCTTCAAGTCAATTCCCAGCTAGCTCCAATCCAAGCCACCTGTACTCCCGCCATCATCCTCAATGGCCTTCCATCAAAATCTTTCACTGTGACTCTGATAGAAGAGGTTTCTCCTTATTTTGCCCCAAATTAGGCTTCCATATTGCTCCCCAGTCATTTTAAACCATGCTGCCATGTTCATCCCTATCTACTTTTTGGGTACCATCTTCCCTCATTAGATTGTAAACATCTTGAGATCAAGGATTATCTTCTGTTAGTATCCTCGGCTCTCAGCACAGGACTTGGCACATAGTTAAAGCTTAACAAATGTTTTCTCTCTTTTTTTAAAAAAAATTGTTTATTAAAGCTTTTTATTTACAGAACATATGAGTAATTTTTCTACATTGACCTTTGCAAAATTTTCTGTTCCCAATTTTCCCCTCCTTCCCCCCACCCCCTCCCCTAGATGACAAGTAGTCTAATACATGTTAAATATGTAAAATATATAATAAATCCAATATGTGTGTACATATCTATATAGTTATCTTGCTGCACACACACAAAAAAATCAGATCTAGAAAGAGAAAAAAAAAAACTACCAAGGAAGGAAAACAAAATGCAAGCAAACAATGAATGTTTTCTCATTCAGGTCTTCTGGGTAGGGCCAAATGGAAACTCTCCGTTTCCTTAAGCCATCCTATAAAATTAATATAAAACAATATTGGCTTACTGAGGGTGAACCATTTCCTCTCTAATGATGGAGCTGAAGGCCTTTCTTATATCAGCTCCCCTTTGACAATCCTGCAGGCCCTTATGAAATATGGAAAGCATCTGTTGCCTTTCACTGGACTACTGAGGGCTAAATAATATTGTATCTGCTATAATCTTATCACATCCACATTGTAGGTATTCCTGAACTTAGCAATGTAGTGAACCAGATCCAGCCCAGACTCCTGAGAAGTGGTTTGGGATGAGCTCTCTCTCATTGACACTTTTTTCTCTGTTCCCATGCTGTGACTAGTCAGAAGCCATTTGCCTTCACTTGGGAAAGAGTCCCAGTTCACTGTCTTTCCCAAGGCTACCTAAACACTTCCTCATACTGCCAGGCTGGTGGGTAGAGACCTGATACTTCCTTTCTTGAGAGCACTGCTGTTGGCCACTATGACGATGGCATAATGTTGACTGAGCTGGATGGGGTCACTTTGGTCTAAGGTCTCGGCTCATGTGACAAAGGGTGTGAAAACAACTCTAAGAAAACTCAAATGTTAAGCTTTGTTCAGTCAAGTTTGAGGGTAGGGTAGGAATACAGTGGATGAAGAGTGTAGTTGTTTCCAGACTCAATTTAGAATAAGCTAATGACACTCTTCCACAATCTCTGGGTTTTGGAGAACTCTCATTCTCTCACTGCATATCCTGATGGCCCTTATTTCCCCATTTACTGAGTAACCTCCAAGTCTGCTTCCTTCCAGTGAAGCCCAAAACAGTCTATAGACCTAGAATATCTAAAGTAGGCCATCTAGTCAGTCTCTTTCCCCGATACCTTATGATTCTCTGGGGTCTCTAAGGGTCTCCTTCCATGAAGATTAAACTGATGATTTCAGAGAGGCCTGGAGAGACATATGGACTGATGCTGAGTGAAATGAGCAGAACCAGGAGATTATACATGGCAACAGCAAGATAACCCGATGATCAATTCTGATGGACATGGCTCTCTTCAACAATGAGATGATTCAGGCCAGTTCCAATGGTCTTATGATGAAGAGAGCCATCTGCACCCACAGAAAGGAGTGTGGGGACTGAGTATAGACCACAATACAGTATTTTCACTCTTTTTGTTGTTTGCTTGCGTTTTGTTTTCTTTCTCATTTTTTCTTTTTTGATCTGATTTTTCTTGTGCAGAATGATAATTGTGAAAATACATATAGAAGAATTGCACATATTTAATAGATATTGGATTACTTGCCATCTAGGGGAGAGGGTGGAGGGGAGGGAGGGAAAAAATTTAGAACACGAGATTTGATCAGGGTGAATGTTGAAAATATATTTTGAAAATAAAAAGCTTTAATTAGAAAAAAACTCAAAAAAGGCTGCTTTAAACATTTTTACATATGTGGGTTCTTTACCCTCTTTTATGATTTCTGGGATACAGATTCAGTAGAGACATTGCTGGATCAAAGGGTATGCGTACTTTTATAGACCTTGGGGCATAGTTCCAAATTGCTCTCCAGAATGGTTGACAATTCTACCAGCAATGTATTAGTGTCCCAGTTTTCCCACATCCCCTCCAACATTTATCATCATCTTTTCCTGTCAATCTGAGAGGTGTGAAGTGATACTTCAGAGTTGTCTTAATTTGAATTTCTCTCATCAATAGTGATTTAGAGCATTTTGTGTATCACTAAAAATGGCTTTAATTTCTTCATCTGAAAATTGTTCATAGCCTTTGACTATCAATTGGAGAACAGCTTGTATTCTTATAAATCTGAGTCAATTCTCTATATATTTTTTAAATGAGGCCTTTATCAATAACATTGGATGTAAATTTCTCCCCTCCCCAGTTTTCTGCTTCCCTTCTAATCTTGGCTGCACTGGTTTTGTTTGTACAAAACCTTTTTAATTGAAAATAATCAAAATTATCCACTTTCAGCAAAGGCTTCTGAAATAGTTATTTGAGATTATCCCCACAACGGGGTCCTCAGGGGAAGGAGGGAGACAACACTGGCACTGGGACAAGCTATAAGCAAGAACTAGCAACATTTTAACTATCTTACTATAGATGACCCCTGAGGAATCAGTGACTGGGCTAAAGGAATCAGCTGGGTTTTGGTACTGATGATTCTGGTACTATTTCTGTTCACTGTTGCCTCTTTATTCTAGGAGACCTTCTACTGTGAATTGCAGATATTGTGCCATCCACCACAGGGACCAAATCATTCAGATCTGAGGGGAGAGGAAGAAAAGAGGCCTGGCATTTCTGATTTTTATTCTTCCATATTTGGTTACAACTTTATTTTTTTATTAAAGCTTTTTATTTGCAAAATAGATGTATAAGTAATTTTTCAACATTGACCCTTGCAAAGCTTTCTGTTACTTGGTTACAACTTTGGAGGGGAATTACATTGCATATATTCTGTTTGGGTTTTGTTGCCCTTCCCTTCCTTATTCTCCTTCTATGCTCTTTGTCAGATTTTTTTTTACATCCCTAAAGGTTGTCTAGTAACAACCTTAAACATTTAAGTGGCGAAGGTCCAATAGAAAGCCTTTAGGACCTTGCCATCAAGAGTGACAGGGGTGTGTGTTAGGAGCCATATTTTTTGCCAGAATCCTCTGCTATGGTGACTGAGCTAGCTTTTCCTAAAGACTCTGTCCTATAAAGGTTAGGTTAGACTAATTTTTCCTTAAAGGTATTCAAATTGTCCTCGATATTTGTTTGGCACAGGATGTTGATGAAGTTTTCTGATCATCTAAAGGCCCATATTGAATCAGGAAGCTATACACTTGGAGGATGTCCCAAGGCTCCTTGCTGACCAGGTACATTTCTACATGGAGCTATGACGGGAACTAAGTCTTTCTGAGCTAAATGCTATATGCTCATTGACTATCCTTTCTAGGCTATGACTTAGTAAACTTTTTTTAAGTGCTGAATGATCCATGAATGTTTAATTTCATTCTGAAATCAAACTTGAATTATCCAGGGACAACTGTTAGTTGGTCCTACTTATTATAGCAAGGCTGTCTGATTTTGGAAGGAAAGCTTCCAAATCATGCATATGAATAAAGGAGATGAAGAACTTCTGAAGGTTTTTTGTTTGTTTGTTTGTTTTAACAGGGGATGTGTCTTCATCAGAACTACACTTATCTTAATTGTGTGAGAGAAATGGATTGAGGAGGGGGGAGAGGCTGGAGATACTAAGAAGTCGGGAGATTGTTAGTCCAGTTGAGAATGATTTGGGCATGAACTATGGCAATAGGGAGGACAGGGCAGATTTAAGAGACATTATGGAGCCAGAGATGACAGGTTTTGGCACCTGAATAGATGTAGGAGTTGAGTGAGGGAGGAGTTATCAAGTGTTATGCCTGAATTTCAAACTTAGGGGATATGAGGAAGGCAGTGTAAGGTGGTGGAAAGAACATTGTAATAGGAGGCTTTGTGTTCAGATCTTCACTCTGTCATTCATTAGTTACCCGTATGAATATGGTCAAATATTCAAAGCAGCACTTTCTATGGGGGCAAAGATCTAAAAATAAAAGGGGCGCCTCCTCTAGGTAACAGCTTGAATAAACTGGAGCATATGAATACAAAAGAATATTATTGTGTGCTAAGAAGTGATGAATTCATGAGAAACATGGAAAGATTTATATTAATTGATGTCAAGAAAAATAAGTAGAAAAGAACAATATATGCAATGATACAATTTAAATCAGATTACTAAAAAGAATTCAAACTCTGAATAATTGGAAAACCACTAACAGTCAGGAAAAACTGACAATGAACCATAATTCCCTCCTCTTGAAAATGAGGCAGGGGACTACTCAGGAAGATGTTGTCAGACCCAATCAATGTATTGGGCATTTTTTCCTTAGCTATCTTTCTTCCTCCCACCAAGCGAGAGTTCAATTTTTAGAAATGACTGGGATATAAAAACAAAAGGCATCAATAAAAGGGTTGTGCTGTTGGCATATTTTTATGGGCTTGGATCTCTAGGGTCTACGATCCTAAACCTTTAAGCTCTATGACCTCACACGTGAGAATGCTTCTGGGTTTGGCATGACCTTATGTTGCAATATATTGCTTTTGTAATACACTTCCACTGGCAGGCCATATTCCAGCAAAAAGATTCCCTCTAACCCCTGCTTTTCTTACTTCAGCTGAAGCATAATAGATTGGGCTCCAGCCCTTTACCTTCACTCTGTATGTATCACTCTGCTTTAAATGTGTTTCTTGTAGAAAGCATATTGTTGGATTCTGGCTTTTAATCCAGTCTGCTATCCACTTCTGTTTTATGGGGGAGTTCATCCCATTCACATTCACGGTTAAATAACTAATTCTGGATTTCCTGCCATCTTATTTACCCTAGTTATGCTTTTTTCTTGCCTTTCCCCCTTCTCTCCTCCCCAATATTTTGCTTTTGATGACTACCTCCCTCAAACAGTCTTCCCCTTTAGAGACTCTCCCCCCTTTTTATACCTTTCCCCTAATTCTTCTGTTTTCCCTTCTATTAATCTTTCCCTTTCTTTTCCCCCTTTCCCTCCTACTTCCCTATAAGGTGAGACAAGTTTCTCTGTAATACCAAATATGTCTGATATTCTCTCTTAGAGCCAAATCGGATGAGAGTAAGATTAACACAATGCTCACCCCCTCCCTTTTCCTCAATTGTAATAGGTTTTCTTTGTCTCTCCTTGAGATGTAACTTCCCTTATTTTACCTCCTTTTCCCTCCACCTCTGGTTTCTTTTTCATTATCACAATAAAATCAAATTATACCCACATTCTCTAAGTATACCCATAATAGAAAAATAGTTTTCAAGAGTTCTTTCCTTTTTACCTTTTTATGCTTCTCTTGAGTTCTGTGTTTGGAGGTCAAATTTTTTTGTTCAGATCTGGTCTTTTCATTAGAAATAGGTGAAATTCACCCATATCATTGAATGTCCATCTTCTTTTCTGAAAGATAATGCTCATTTTAGCTGGATAGCTTAATCTTGGCTGTAATCCCAGTCCCTTTGCTTTTCAGAGTATCAGATTCCCTTAAATCCTTTAAGGTGGGAAGCTGCTAGGTCCTTGGTAATCCTAATTGTGGCTTCTCGGTATTTAAATTGTTTCTTTCTGGCTGCTTGCAATATCTTTTCTTTGGTGTGATAGTTCTGAAATTTAGCCATGGTATTCCTTGGGGATTTAATTCTGGGGTCTCTTTCAGGAGGTGATTGGTAGATTCTTTCAATGGCTATTTTACCTTCTGATTCTAAAATATCAGGGCAGTTTTCTTTTATGATTTCCTGTAAGATAATGTCTAGGTTCTTTTGTTCATCTTGGCTTTCAGGAAGCCCAATAATCCTCAGATTGTCTCTCCTAAATCTATTTTCCAGGTCAGTTGTTTTTCCTAGGAGATATTTTGTATTTTCCTTTATTTTTTTTCATTTTTTTGTTTTTGTTTGACTGATTCTTGAAGTCTTATTGAGTCATTCATTTCCATTTTTCAATTCTAATTTTTAGTGTATTATTTTCTTCAGTTACATGTTTTGTTCCTTTTGCAATTGACCAATTAATTTTTTTTTGTTCATTGCATTCTTTTTCCATTCCTTCTTTCAATGATCTCATTTCATTTCCCCATTTTCCTTCTAACTCTCTTTTAAGATCCTTCATGCAATCTTCAAAGAAATCCTTGTGAAATGGGGACCAGCTCATGTCTCCCTTTGGGGCTTCATCTGGACTTGCTTTGCCTTTAGGAACCTTAGGATTTGAAGTCTGTTTTTTTCTCTCCATAAAAGCTGTCTATTGTGAGAGTTCTTTTTGGTTTTTTATTCACTTTTTTTTAAAGGCTTGAGGTCTATTCAATGCAAAGGAGTGACAGCTGCTTTAATTTGCCCTAGGGCAGTTCTGCTGATTGATTTCCAGTGCTGGGTAATGGCGGCTATGTCAGGCAGTCTTCTGGGGCTCAGTGGTTTACAATTTGTCTTTTAAAAAAGGCAAATCTGCCAAACCACCTGCTTGCAACCAGGACAGAGTGGCCTAAGAGGCTCACAGAAGATTCCTAGGTGTATGGAAGCTGCAATGCTCTAACTCCCTACTCCAACTTCTTGTCCCGGTCTCCCTATACTGTGGTCTGGCTTTGGCAGACTGTCGCCCTGCCTGATTGAAATAGACTTGTTCTGGAGTTCTTCCAAGGTATCTTCTTCTAGAAATGTGTTGTACTCCAAATAAACCAGTTAGTTTAGAGGTTTAATCTGCTGTTGGTTTGAGAGAAGGTCGGAGGAGGCCACAGAGAGTCGTATCTGCTCTCCACCATCTTGGCTTTGCCCCCCCCCCCAAAAGATTCCTTCTTGAAGAAATGCTGAACTGTAGAAGGTGGTATCCAAGGACCAAATCTGGGATTTCATTGAGATGAGGAACTTCCAGATGAGAAGATGTCCTCTACCAATGCAGATCACAAACTTCTCTACAGCTTATCATCTTAGAGGGTTTCCTAGGGCAGAGAGAATTTAAGTGATCTGCCCAGGATCATACAGTCAGTAAGTGTGAGAGCTGGGATTGGAAGCCAAGTCCCCTCCTGGCTTTGTGATTTTGGTAATGGAGGTATTGCTATTCTCATTTTATAGACAAGGAAATTGTGCAATAGAAAGAATAACTCACTTCTCCAGGCTCACAGTGGTTTAGGGGCAGAGCAGAGAGATCTGAACTAGTATTTTTTGACAAGTAGAACATTCTTTTTCTTATACTATAGTGCATTCTCTTCAAATATTAAACACAAAGGGGATCTAAAGGCCATAATTTTACAGAAAGGGAAACTGAGTTCTAGAGAAAGGAAAGAACTTAATTGTGCCTAAGATCATAGCACAACTTAATAGCAGAAGTGATATATTTTTTTAATTTTTATTTTCCCCAGTTACATGTAAAAAAAATTCCAATTTTTTGGTTAAACATGTATACTCATTTATAACATATTTCCTTTTAAAAATTTTTTTATTAAAGTTTTTTATTCATAAAACATGTACATGGGTAATTTTTCAACACTGACCCTTGCAAAACCTTCTGTTCCAGATTTTCCCCTCCTTCCCCCCATCCCCTCCCCTAGATGGCAGGCACATATTTCTTCATGAATCATGTTGGAAGAGAAAAATCAGAACAAAAGGGAAAAACCATGAGAGAAAAAAAAAAAAAAAACAAAAGGAAAAAAGTGAACAAAGCATGTGTTGATTTACATTCAGGATCTCTCTGAATGTAGCTGGTGTTTTCCATCCAAAGGTCATGGGGTGGGGGGCAGCTAGGTGGGGCAGTGGATAGAGCACCAGCCCTGAAGTCAAAGACCTGAGTTCAAATCTAATCTCAGACACTTAACATTCTTTAGCTGTGTGACCCTGGGCAAGTCACTTAACCTCAATTGCCTCAGCAAAAAGCAATCAATCAATCAATAAACAAACAAAGTTTATTGGGACTGCCTTGGATCACTGAACTTCTGAGAAGAACCAAGTCGATCATTGAACAGTCTTCTTGTTTCTGTGTACAGTGTTTTCCTGGTTCTGCTTGTTTCACTCAGTATCCGTTCATGTAAATTTTTCTAGGTCTTTCTAAAATCAACCTGTTCACTATTTTTTTTAATAGAACAATAATATTCCTCCACTACTTTCATATATCATAACTTCTTCAGCCATTCCCCAATTGATGGGCATCTTCTCATTTTCCACAGAATTGGTAATCAGGTCAGTACTCTTTCCATCACAGCAGAGCCTCATTTATAAAGACAGTAGGGAGGAAGCAAGTAAGCAAGCAAGCATTTATTAAATACTTGTTTGTGTAAAATGTTACAAATATTATTTCTTTTGATTCTTACAGCAATCCGAGGAGACAAGTGCTATTATTATCATCATCCCTGTTTTACAGTTGAGAAAACTGAGACAAACAGAGGTTAAATGATATGCCCAGGGCCAATCAGCTAGTGAAGTTACATTTGAACTCAGGTCTTCCTGACTCTAAGCCCAGAGCTCTATTCACTATAGCACCACCTAGCTGAAGGCCTGGATAATTGTTTTGGCTCAGAAACTCAGATTTGAAAAAGACCTGAGAGGTTATCTATCTCAACTCCTATCTGTATGAGAATCCTTTCGATTGTACTTCCCAACATTTTATCTAGTCTTTGCTTAAATAAAGCTAGTGAGAGGAAACCAAACATCTTCTGAGGCTTGGAAGTCAACTAACTCTGAGATAACTAATTAGTAACAAGTTTTCCCTTAAGTCCTTATAATTTCATAAGCCTGTTTCTCTGCAATCTAGCTATTGCTTTTATTTTTGCCCCTGGGATCAAGTAGAAAAGCTCTTGGGTTTTTTTCCCCCACATGCTGGCCTTTCAGATACTTGCAGATACAGAACTCTCCTATCCCCTTTTCTCCCTCCCCTACTCATCTCTTATCCAGGGTTACAACACCCTCACTTCCTTATATGCTGGGATCTTGAAGTTTCTCCCCATCCTGGTTGCCCCGCTCCAGACATTTTCCAGCCCCCAGAACTCAACACAGTCTGACCAGGACAGAGTACTGAGCACAAACATAAAGATAAAGCATTTATTAAATACCTAGCATGTGTCTCCTTTTTCCTAGAATCTATGCCTCTATTAAGATGATATTGACTTTTTTGGCCGCCATGTTGAACAGTGAACTCATATTAAGCTTCCAGTCCACTGAAACCCTCAGATCTTTGTCATGTTCCACTAGCTCTTCATACCTTTCCCATCTTGTATTCATCATACTGACTTCTTGAACTCTAAGCAGTAGAATGTTGGATTTGGAGTCAGAGAACTCTGATTTAAATCTTGCCTTTGCTATTGGCCATCTATTTGGCCTTAGGCAACTCACTTGCTTTCTCAATTTCTTCATTTATAAAATGAAATGGTTAGATCAGATGACTCCTTTAAGGTCCCTTCCAACTTGAAATCTATTATCTTATGATCAGTGGTATTTAGGTTACAACAATATTCATCTCTTATGGATCGGACACAGGAAAAAAAGCCCCCATTAACCTCCTTATACCGGAGCAGTACTTTACCGATGACAATCTTTCTTGTTAATTAACAAAATGGAACCTTCTAAAAAGTGTGCTTAGTTTCCCAGAGAAGGTAAGCTTAGGAGACAAACTGGCTAGTTCAGGATAGGGCCCTGAGCCTGGAGTTAGGAAGACCTGAGTTCAAATCCAGCCTCAGATATTTCCTAATTGTGTGGACCCAGGCAAGTCACTTAACCCCTGTTTGCCTGAATCCATTGGAGATGGAAATGTTTCTACTCCAGTATCCATGCCAAGAAAATCCCTCGATCTATATGGCTCATGGGGTCCCGAAGAGTTGGATGCAAGTGAATGATTGAACAACATTCAGGCTTTCCCTAGTTTCCTCTTTCAATTAGAAGACCCAGTGATGGAAACTTCTGGTCCAGGTATGTCACTGGGAAATAAGGCCAATGAAGAACATTTCTACCTTGTCTCTGTGTGATAAGAAATCTCAATTGTGAGATTTGAGGATGGAAAATTTAACATTCAAATCTTTGTGGATCCTAAGAATAAATTATGAAATAAAATAATGGCTCCTGATGACCCAGGACTTTGCTCAAAGTTGAAGGATTAGAATGATCCTTGTACAGATGAGGCTCAGAGTATAGTGGTTACATGCCCAGGGTCACTTTGCCTAAACTAAAACTTGAAGCCAGGTCTTCTGATTCCCACTAGACTATGCTTCCCACTCTAGACCTTAACTAAAATTGCTCTCTTAAAACAACAGATTGCTAAGCAACCCCATCTAAAAAGAGAAGTTATCAAAAAGTGGAGGTATACATGAGGATGTTGATCTTTGGGGTTGTTCTGCTTTGTTATTTCACTAGTGTGAGAGACACTTGGGAAAATTCTTGCTGTTCTCTCTATCTTCAACTCATCTGCAATTTAAACAGCTCCTTAGATGGCAAAAAGGTTGAGATCTGTTGAAGGCCATAAGATCTCTCACTGATGATTTCAAGTTCATCAACTTGTGATGACTATGGCTACCATCTATCTCAAACTTGATGAAGCTGGCTAGAAACCAAAGCCTCAGGCTGGCATTTTCAGCAACTGTTGTCCTAAACCCCTCATTTATTGTACATCTGTTGAGAGACCCTAAATATATCTCCCCCATCCTCCCTCAATCTTGCAAAGAGCGCCAAACTCAGGCACAAAAAGGGGGCATTCCCAGAAAAAATTTTCAAGGCCTTAAAGAGCACTTAAAAAGAAATGGGGGGGGGCAGCTAGGTGGTGCAGTGGATAGAGCACCAGCCCTGAAGTCAGGAGGACTTGAGTTCAAATCTGGTCTCAGACACTTAACACTTCCTAGTGATCCTGGGCTTAACCCCAATTGCCTCAGAAAAAAAAATGGGGGGGCACTCTCTTTGAAATTAGTCTGCTGCCATTTTACTTTTCCTCCATAGAGGAAACTGTTGATCTGAATAGTAGGTGACTAGACTGAATGGAAAGGTTTCTCTCTTTTTTTAAATTAAAGTTTATTTTTAAAATGTATGCATAGAGATTTTTCAACATTCACCCTTGCAAAACCTTGTGTTCTAAATTTTTTTTCTCCCTCCTTTCCCCCCACTTCCTCCCCTAGATGGCAAGTAATCCAATATATGCTAAATTTGTGCAATTCTTGTATACATATTGAGAGAAAAGTTTCTTTAAGAAAAATCGCCCTTCTTCTGAAACTCCTCCGTAAAACTTAAACCAGCTAGTATAGCCATGCACGATGATGATGATAATTTAAGCATCTTTTGACTGCCGAACATAAACAATACCCATTGAGAAGTCTTGATAGGGAGCCTCACTGTTCTGTAATGAGAAACCCAACGCTTCTAGATTTAGCTTAGCTCAGATACATTCTCCCCAAGTCCATATGCTTTAGAGGGAGCATGCAATGCCAGATGCTTATTTTTTGCCTAAACTGAAAACAGATAACGCTAAACAAACTTTGAATAGGAGGAAAGTTTGAGTTCAATCCAAGACCAAGGCAAGGCTCTTCTTTCTTCTTCCAGGATCCTGGAGCTGAAAGGGCCCTCTGGGGGGCCCCCTACTCCAGGCCAATGCCTTCACTTTACAAAGGAAGAAACTGAGGGCTGGGGAGAGGAAGTCATTTGTTCAAGGTCATACATAGGATCCTAGATCTAGAGATGAAGAGGAGCTCTCAGAGGCCATCTAGTCCAATCCCCTAATTTTATAGAAGAACAAACTGAGGCCCAAGGAGGTTAAGGATGACTTCCTACAGAAGGAAGGGAGGAAGCATTTATTAAGCATCTTCAGAAATATTATCTCATTTGATCCTCACAACAATCCTGGAAAGGTGGGTGCTATTATTGCCCTCATTTCCTCAGATGAGGAAAACAGTTGAAACTGAGCCTCAGATATCTACTATCTGTGTGGGACAAGTCACTTAAATTTCAATAGGCTCAGTTTGACTATTTGTAAAATGGGGATTAGCATAACATTTTCTTTCTAGGGTTATTGTGTGGCTCAAATGAGATAATGTTGGCAAAGCACTTAGTAGGCACTTCATCCCCTTACCCTATGGAAGTTCGTATTTTGTATTTACTCGTTTTCATGTTATTCCAGATTCCCACCCCCAGGAGAACATAAGCTTCTTGAGAACAGTGACTGTTTCATTGAATGCCCAGTATCTAGCACAGTACCCTGCATAGAGAAGGAAGTTAATAAATGCTTATTGATGACCACTCCTGTTTCATGTTTTTGTCTATAGTTATGTTAAGGGCAGGAAGTATATACACAGCCTTTTCTTACAGGCTCCACAGCACAGGCACGGGCACACCATAGGTGTACATTAGAGATGTAAGTCCTCGTTGGCCTGACTGAATAGAATGCCAGAATCAGTGGCTCAAAAATGGGTACCAGAAAATCTTTAAGTACCTTAAAGCAAAGTATTGAATTCCCTTTCTTGATGGGCAAATTGCTACGGCAAACTTAATTATCTTGAAATGTTACCATGGAACAAGAAGGGGGAAAAAATCAATCGTTTCAGATAAACGATGTATAAGTCAAATAGTGAATCGGTAACAGAATTAACAGTAGATTGGGTTATCAAGTGGCCTGATAAAATGATTGCCTGATAGATGCATCATTCATTAGTACAGAACAAGAAGCAATTGGGGCTGTCACTCTTACTACAATGGCATTCTGATATTCAGAAAACTGAGCAAGAAAACCATCAGAACCATCGGTTCTCTCTGTCATGAGCCCTTTAGAAGAAGGCAGATCAGCACAATGGATGGAGAGCTGGATTGGAAGTCAGGAGGAATTGGGTGTGAAACTCACCTTGGACACTTACTGTGTCACGCTGGACAACTCATTTGACCTGTTTAGCCCCTCCATTTCCCCATCTGTAAAATAGGGATACCAATACCTAGAGTATATATGCATCCCAAGGCTTGCATGAGAGATCCTCGTACAGCATCTTGCAAGTGAAGTCTGGCATTTGTCAGTTATCGCTGCCTTTACCACTGTTCTAGTTACTATAGGTCACATGAAAGGCAGTGGAAGGGAAAGAACATTGGACTGGAGAGGCAGGAGACTGGGGTTCATGTCCTAGTTCTGGAACTTATTACCTGCATGAGCTTGGGTAAGTCCCTTCTCCTCCCTGGGCCTCAGTTTCCCCCTCTATAAAATGAGGGGGTTGGATTACACAGCCTCTGAGGTCCCTTCCAGCTCTAGTTGTAGGGTACTAGGTGTGACCTTGGATAAATCCATTCCTCTCCCTGGGCCTCAGCTGCCCCCTTTGTAAAATGAAGGATTTCAATTTTTCCAGTCCAAGACTGATGCTTTCATGACCCCACTCTGCCCCTAAGAGTCACTCTGTGCTTAGGGGCCCAGAATGCTCTTTCCCTCCATGGGCCTGTTTGCTTATATATACATACAATAAGTTATCTGGATTAAGATGATATCTAAGGTTCCTTTCTTTCCATTCTAAAATCCAATGACTCCATGACCAGATTGATTTTTTTTGAAAATGTCACTTATTCATATAGCTTGTGTCATAGGGTATGTACAAGACCTGTAAGCTCCTTAGTGGCAGGGACCATGATTTTATTCATCCTTGTATCCCCAGTGCACAGCACGGGGCTCTGGACATAGTTGGTATTTAGTAAATACTGAATTCAATTGAATTTTATGGCAATTACCATATTCATCTTTGTAAAATTACTATAAGGCGAGCTTGCACAATTATTCAGCTCTCTCTCTGGAGGAGGAAAGTGACACACAGAAAGGTTGAGGGATTTTCCCCCTAGAATTCATGGCATATCATATCCTGCTCTACCCTGGATTACATTTCACGGCTTCTTAAGCCATTCTGTGGATAAACATTCAGCTTTGCATTCTCTCATAGGCTGGCTTTCCAAAAGCAGACCTAAAGGCTACAAGCCACCCACCCGTGCCTCCCCCCTTGGTGGTTTGAGAAGTTCTCCTTTTCTGTACATGAAGGCCCTGAGAACCGGAGGTGGAAGAAAAGAACAGAGTCCCTGGAGAAGATGTGGAGCCATCTCATGTTTCACAAGCAAGGGCCGATGAAAGGCCAGATTGTTCCCCCCACCCCACCCCCAGCTGCCAGCAAGCCGATTGAGTCGGAGGTGGGAGGAGGCATACCGAATAATCAGGATCTGGTGGTCTGCTAGGAGGTGGTTCAAAAAAAGCTACAAAGCATTGATGTTTCAGTAGTCGTGTTGCTAGGGAGAAAGGAGAGAGACGGCGGAAGTGATTACGTGAATTCCCCAATATGTGCCAGCTTATCAATAGGATGTTGCCTTCTATTCCCCAGGGAGAAGCGCCTGGGCAGGCAAAGGCAAAATATTTTTTCTGATGTTTTAGTATATTCTATTGATACCATTTAAACGATTCCGTTAATTCTGAACATCCCCCCACCCCAAATTTTTCCTCACCAAAATGAGCCTTTCCTTGTGACGAAGAAAAAAAACAAAAAACCATAAACCAAATTCTCAGATATAGTATCTGATGGTGTAGATGATATTCTGCCAAAGCTGGTATTCAAAGACGCCCACTTGTCAGCCTACAAACCCACCACGGAAGCAGTGTTGGGGATACCAGTGCCAGGGCAGGAAAAAAAAGGAAACCAGGAAAGGTGTGTGCTTGCCAGCTGGGGGGATGACCGGCACATTATTAAACTAAAATATCCTACCATTGGGGAGGCCACACAATTGGATGGAAAGTTGTACCCAGAGTGTGCTGATTGCCAGCTTGACGATAATTCTGGCATGAAATATTATGAAACTGTCACGGGGTGGGGGGGCAATCTAAGGAAGATATTAAGGACTACTAAGGACCACTAAGGAAGTGGGGTACAATGAAAACAATGCTGAGTTTAGAATTAGAGGACCCGAGTTCTAAATCTAGCTCTGTCACTTATTACCTATTACCTTGTCTACTACTACTAAGATTACTACTAAAGTCACATCCATCCCTCTGGGCTTCAACTTTCGCATCTAATAAAAAGAAGGTGTCAGCCTAGAGTTGAGAGCTCTAGAGTCTCTAAAGTCTCAGATACTATGATAGCTTTGGACTTGGCATCAGGAGATGGGCCTCACTGCATAGACTCACAGAAGGTCAGACATGTGAGGGACCTTGGCAACCATTTAATCGGGTCTCCCTGGACAAGACTGAGGCTTAAGTAAGGGAGTGACTTGAACAAGATCACTAAGCAAGGGCTAACCCCACATCTCCTGATGTTCAATCTAGGGCCATTTGATTATTTTCAGCTTAACTCTTTAGGGGGACTCAATGCAGAAGCAGAGATTGTAGAAAAAGTCACTTTACATGGATTAGATCAGAGGGGTCTAACACACACACAGTCAGCTGCATGATACCCATACACTCCCGACTGGCCAGAACCAGATTAAAACATAACTGGGAAATGGTTAACAAAATAAATAAAAATACAAGAGAACATAGATAATATAATCATATGGTTTTCAAACAAAATACGTGGCTTGAGTTGGACACCACTGGGTTATGCGACCATTTTCTTGCATAAGAGTGTAATGCTCAGGGAGAAACTGAGGCAGTATCACACATGGAAATTAGGTAATGCTTTATTGAGAGTTCAGAATCCATAGCTATGGATCAGGACTGGTGGGTCTCATGTCTCAAAGCATGCAGTCCAGGCCCGAAGACTGACACTGTCAGCCGACTGAATACAAAGCACTCAGTGATGTCATCAAGGAACTTCAAACATTATATAGGGTCCTATAGCTCAGGGAGACAAAGAACTCATGGGGACAGCTGAGCACATCTGGTGTCCAAGAAAACCATAAATTCAGTTCTGACAGGTTAGGGAGTAAGGAGCCTTGCCAAAGCAGACTGCTTGTCTGGGTCACAGGTAAGGGTAGGTCGAGGCTGGCTATCTGGAGGTTTCATGATTACTTTGGAATGTGAGTCCAATTATTTCTGAAGGTCAGGAAGTGGGGACTGCTATTCTGGGACAGAGCAATTAAGGGAGACTGAAACAGCAATTGAGGGAGACTGATACTGCAACTGAGGGAAACTAAGACAGTAACTGAGGGAGACTGAGACAGTAACTGAGGGAAACTGACACAGTAACCGAGGGAAACTGAGACAGGCACAACAAGAGTCTCTAGCTTCTTAGATGGGATTGGACAAGAATATGGTAATAGAGTTTTAGGTAATTGAGTATTAGCATTCTGAGGCACTAACACAGCTTCTACTGACTTGTCTCTAGAAGGGAACGCCATTTTCTCTGGCTCCGTGGGAACCTGGGAAGCAGGGGTTTGGATGAACACTGAGTGCCCCATATAGGACCTGTAAAGGGAAGCCACTAATACCTTTCAGCAGCAGCACCCATCTCACTAAAGGAGGCAGAAAGGATGACTAACAAGGGACAAAAGATCCCAATTACCAGTCATTCACTCACAAACACACCCTGCACATAGGATTAAAAATAACACAACTTCTTGGTGAGTTTTGGATTTAGCTTTCTAGTCTTGAACTATATGTGATCATCGGTACTGTCAAGTTTAACATACTGATGGAGTCTCACCCTCTTAAGTCCCTGCCAAGAAGGGATAGAGACTTTCCGAGAATCAAAGGAGATTATAGTGGGAAGGAATTTGGAAGGCATTTTATCTAGCCTCCCACCCAGAATTCCCTCTACATCCCTAACAGGTGGCCATTCAGTTCTCTGCTTGGAAATTTCCAGTGAAAGGGAGCTCAATATCTCCTGAGGAATACTTTTCAATTTTTGGCCAGCTCCAATTGTTAAGAATTCGTAATATATTGAACAAAATAAAATCGGCTTCCGTATCTCTTCCACCTACTGATGCTAGTTCTGTCTTCTGTAGTCACAGACATCTACTGCCTTTTTTCAGGTGACAACCCTTTAGATAACAGAAGATAGCTATCACATTTCCATTATGTCTTCCTTTCTCCAGGATAAACATCCAGTGTTTTAAGCTCTCTCACATAACATAGCTTTCAATCCCTTCATCATCCTACCATTCTGGTTTCCTTCCTTTGACTTATAGCTTGTCAACATCCTTCTCAAAATAACAGGCCCCTAAACTTAGGGGAAATGTGACCAAAGCTCCAAGAGGCAAAATGAAAGTTCTGTACTTGAGCATGTCATTTTTATAGTCTGGAATGGTTAGCTCAGTTGATAAGAACATAGCATCCCTGAGGTCAATTTTGTCACTAAGTTCTCAAATGAGTTAGAATTACAGAGAAAGATAAACTCTGTCCGTTAATTTGACTGATAAATAACATCATATATAACATTGGTCATCTCAGAGGTCCAGGAGCAGCTAAGTGGAGCTGCAGTGCATCAGGCCTGGAGTCAGGAAGCCTCCTCTTCCTGAGTTCAAATCTGGCCTCAGACACTGACTAGTTGTGTGTGACCCTGGGCAAGTCACTTCATCTATAAAATAAGCTGGAGAAGGAATGGCAAACCACTCCAGTATCTCTGACAAGAAAACCCCAAATGGAAGTCATGAAGAGTTGGACACAATTGAAAAACAGCTGAACGACAACAACAATCCTGGAGGCCCAGAAAAAGTAGGGATGGCTCAGCACAAACCTATCACTTACTGCAAGAAACCCAACTCAGTACAGTATCATTAGTGAGATGGATATTAAATCTGGTGTCAGACCTGGATTTAAATTCTAATGTTGCTGTGACTTAATACTAGGATAAACTTGGATAACTCAACCATTCTGGCCCTCAGCTTCCTCATCTATAAAGTTCAATGAATTAAACCAGTTGATCTTTGAAATCCCTTCCAGAGTGAGAGACTGTGACCTTTGCATTGATGGATGTCTATTCATTTTTTTCATCAGTAGAAGCCATATAGGTCCATGTGGGCCATCTGTGTTATTTATTTTTAAAGGGTAGCCTGCAGTTCAGATGTTCTATTGTGATGAGCCTCCTCCTGCTCCTCTCCCCTCAAAAAAAATCTGGGAAAAAAGCCTTTCTTTTTCATATTTCAAAGTCTAAGAAGAGGGACAGTAAGGTAAGTTTAATACATAGTTTTACTGTGGATCCAGGAAAGTTTACACCTTACCTATTCCTTGTCTATAGTAAAACTTCCATTAAGGAGGATGGTTGCATTCATAAACAATTTTGTCAGAGGCAGAAGTAACACAGGAGACAAAGGGAGGAGTTTAAAGAACTAGAAAAGTTAATTCTGGAGAGCAGTTTGGTACTATGCCCAAAGGGCTATCAAACTGCTTTGATCCAGCAGTGTCTCTACTGGGTCTATATCCCAAAGAGATCTTAAAAGAGGGAAAAGGACTCACATGTGCAAAAAATGTTTGTGGCAACTCTTTTTTATGGTGGCAGAGAAATGGAAAATGAGTGGATGCCCCTCAGCTGAGAAATGGCTGCATAAGTCATGGTATATGAATAGAATGGAATATGACTGCTCTCTAAGAAATGATGAGCAGTCTGATTTCAGAAAAGCCTGGAAAGACCTAAATAAAATGATAACAAGCGAAGGGAGCAGGATCAAGAGAACATTGTACACAGTGATAACAATATTATATGATGATCAACTGTGATGGACGTGGCTCTTTTCAGCAATGAGGTGATTCAAGGCAATTCCAACAGAGAGAGCCATCTTCATCCAGAGAGAGGACTACGAAGACTGAATATGGATCAAAGCAGAGTATTTTCACCTTTTCTTGTTGTTGTTGTTTGCTTGGGTTTTTTTCTTTCTCTCTTTTTTTTTTTTTTTTGCTGAGGCAATTGGGATTAAGTGACTGGCTAGGGAATGTTAAGTGTCTGAGACCAGATTTGAATTCAGGTCCTCCTGACTTCAGGGCTGGTGCTTTATCCACTGCGCCACCTAGCTGCCCCTTCTTTCTCATTTTTTGATCTGACTTTTCTTGTGCAGCATGATAAATGTGGACATATGTTTAGAAGGATTGCATATGTTTAACCTCTATCAGATTGCTTGCTGTCTTGGGGAGGAGGAGAGGAGGGGAGGAAGAGAAATTTGGAATTGTTGCAAAGGTGAATGTTGACAATTATCTTTGTATTTGGAAAAATAAAATACTATTTTAAAAAAGAACTAGAAAGGTTATGATACCATCATTGTTTGAGGCAGTTGGTGGCACAGTGAATAGAAAGGGCCTGGTGTCAGGAAGACATGAGTTCAAATCCAGCCATAGATACTAGTTGGGTGACCCCCTCCGCAAGTCACTTGACCATGTACCCTACATCTCCTTTTCTATAAAATGGGGATAATAATAGCATCTACCTTTCAGAGTTGTTGTAAAGATCAAATATTTGTAAGGTGCTTTGCAAAGTTTCAGCACTATATAAATGAGAGCCGTTATCATTATCATTATTGAAATAAATTATAAATCTGCAGTATAAAGATGAAGTCAGAGGACCTAACTGTGTGGCATTAGGCAAGTCACTTAGCTTTCCTAAGGCCTCAGTTTCCTCATTTGTAAAGAAGATTAGACTAGACTCCAGTTTCTTAAACTGTGGGTTGAGACCCCATATGGGGTCTTGTAACTGAATGTGGAGGTCACGAAATTATGATTTATCATCAGTAAATGTTTGATTTGTGTACCTATATTATATACCTATATTCTCAGGCTCATGTAAAAATTTCTGGGGCGACAAGGAATCATGAGTGGGAAAAATTTAAGAAGCCCTATTCTAAACATAACATTTTCATGCTCTCTATTGATGTTTGCTTGCATTGTGTTTCCTTTCTCTGATTTTTTTTTCTTGTAGATATGATTTTTCTTGTGCAGCAAGATAAGTGTGGAAATATGTATACATATATTCGATTTATCAAGTATTTTAACATAATTAGCATGTAGTGGACTTCCTGCCACTGTTGAACAATTACCCATACATATGTTTTGCAAATAAAAAGCTTTAATAATAAAAAAGAAGCCCTATTCTAGATGACCTCTACCCCTTCTACTCTAAATCTATGACCTATGAAACCCTAAATACACATCTGAGACTCTCGTAATAGGGGGAAAGAAAGGGGTAGATTGGGGTCAGGAGAGATAGGAAAGAGACAAGAAAGGGAAGAAGTCTGACAGAAAGAAGCCTGGGGAGCAAGTAGACTGGCATTCAGGGTAGGTCGTCTGGCCTTCAGATCCCAGAAAAAGCTGGTGAGGGAGTAAGTCAAAGGCTGTCCTGAGTAGCTATTAATCTTACAATCTAATGGAGGAGACAACATGCAAATACATACAAAATGCCTACAGGATAAATGGGAAATAATTAAGAAAGGGAAAAAGTACTCGAATTAAGAGTGGTCAAGAAAGGCTTCTCGTAAAAGATAGGATTTAGTTGGGACTTAAAGAAGCTAGGAGAGTCAGTAAGTGAAGCTGAGGAGAGAAATCATAGAGGATCTGGGGAACAGTCAGAAAAAATGTTCAGAAGCAAGAGATGGAATTGTCTTGTTCAGGTAACAGCCAGGAGGCCAGTGTCAATAAGGAGACCCTGGAACTTATTGAGTAGGGGAGTCACAGGGTCAGATCTGAACTGAAGAAAAATTACTTTGGCAGCAGTGTGTAGGGATCTAAGAAATCTGGGAAGAGGGGACAGGGCACGCGATGATCAGACATGTTGAGTTTAAGATGTCCCCGGGATACCCATTTTAGAATTTCTAATGGGCAATTTGGGAAGTGGGACTGAAGCTTGGGGGAGAGGCTGGGGCTGGAGATGTAGACCTATAAGTTGTTTGCCACAGAGATGATAGTTAAACCCAAGGGATCTGATGCAGTTACTGAGAGAGAAAAGAGGGAGAAGAAAAGAGAGCACAGGATACAACCTTGACTAGAGAGGTCAAGTAACACCAGTCGTAAGTGGTAAGATCCATCCCCAGGCCATCTCTCTGTTATTTCCACTATACTAGAATTGCAGAGAGATAGATTTAAGCTAAAAAAAAAAAAAAAAAAAGAAACAAAACAAAACAAACTTCCTAACAATACTAGCCCTTGTCTTAGAGACCTTGCAGATTCCGGTACAATAATTAACATATAATGGACTTCCTGCCCTCTAGGGGAGAGGTGGGGAGTGGGGGGGGGAATTTGTTACGGAAAGCTTTGTAAGGGTCAATGTTGAAGAATTACCCATACATATGTTTTGCAAATAAAAAGCTTTAATAAAGAAAAAAAAAAGGATTCCTGTACAGATGTGTGTTAGACTAGATGGCCTCTGAGATACTATCACTATAATGAGACATTGGGTTGAAAGCTATTTGGGGGGATGGAGTTTGGTTTGGTCCGATCACTTTCAAAAAAAAAAAACTTGAAACTGAGGAAAGAGAAGAAAGAGAGAGAGACACACACAAAAAGACATCAGATGGTGGGATATTAAGCAGAAGGAAATGGAGGCAGGTACAGAGCCACAGGAGAGCTAAGAGCATGCAAAGGTAGGAAATGACAGAATGTAGCATTCTATGCCTTGACAAATCCCAGCAGGCCACTCTTGTCTCATTGCTAAACTGTAAACTCCTTGAGGACAGGGACTCTTTTTCATATTTGTGTACAGGGCATCCAGGAAACCCTTAATAAATATTTATTGACTAAGTGACTTAAAACTACACTTTAGGAACTGGAGCCTCCCATTTCGATGGGATGCCAGTTGGAATGCCAAGAGGCCTAACTTTGACTCTTTTGCTGATGTGAAGTTAGCCGTTCAGAATAAGAAGTCCCAATTGCTGGGTCAAACCCATGGCAAGAGATGGTACTGGGCGAGAAAGGTTCCAGTTTTCATTAAGTCTAAAGGGGATCATTTTTCCATCAGCAAAAAGTCTTTTTGCTTTCAATTGGCCTTTTGGTAAAGATCTTAGTAAGAAAGAGGGACAACTAGGTGAAGACTGGCTGAGAATCTCTGGGACCACCATCTAGCCTTTGTAGCAGTTACAAAGACATGGGGAAAACTAGCTAATTGAATGACTTCTTAGGATTGTAGGGTAATATTTTGAATATAGTCACACTAACAGGAAATATTCGGAAATTAAATTAACCAGTAAAGGAGCCTAATTATATTCTAAGCTTAATGTGAGGCAACAGTGTGAGGCGGATGCTAAGAAAGCTAATGCAATTAGCATTAATGCATTAATAGAAGCCTCGCCCGGAACAATGGAGATAATAATCCCTCTGTAGAACTGCTGATCACATCCAGAGTTTCGCATTCAATTTGGGGTATCAAACTCTAAGAAGAAATTTGACAAAGAAGAAATCATTTAATATCCAGAGAAGGGCAGCCAGGAAGAAGGTTATGAAAGCCCTGCCAAGAAGAGACAGAGGAACAGGAAAAGACTTAAAGAGGGGATGTGGTAACTGTCATTGTCATATCTGACAGATGGTTACACAGAAGAGCCCCCCCTATAGAGCAACAATCACCTTCTCATGGAAAGAGCTGTAGGTTAGAGTCAGAGAACTTGGGTTCAAATCTCAGCTCTGTTATTGATTAACTGGATGATTTGGGGCTGTTCATTTTTAACTTGCTGGGGTCTCAGAATTGAACTGGATGACCTTTAAGGTAATTTTCAGTCTTTTAAGTCTCTGATCCCACACTAGAAGCTGTGGTAAGGCAGATTCAGATTCAGGATAAGAAAGAGTTAGTAGTCTAACTATTTGGACATTCTAACAAACATTAAGTGCCTGTGTGTAAAGCCCTGTGCTAGAGATATTAAGAGTAAAAACAGGGGCAGTTAGATGGCACTATAGTGGCTAGAACACCAGCCCTAAAGTCATGAGGAACTAAATTCAAATCCAGCCTCAGACAAGTAACACTTCCTAGCTGTGTGACTCTGGGCAAGTCGCTTAATCCCAAATTGTCTCAGCAAAAAATAAAAAAAAAAAGAATAAAAACAATTTAATCTCTATATTCAAGTAGCTTCTATTCCAAATTCAAAACTGGCAAGCATAGGAGATCCTTACATCAGGTGTTTAGTAAATGTATATTTCTGTTGTAGCAATCCACAATGGTGTGGTAGAAAGAAGGCTGGATTTGATATTAGTGGCCCGGGGTTCAAGAACTGAATTTGCCACTAACTACTTATCAATGGCCTTGACCAAATCACTAAACCTCTGGGCAAGAAATTCCTCATCAGTAAAATGACCAGGGTGGACTAGATCCCAACTTTTTAAATTGTAGACCCATACGGGGTCTAGTAACTGAATGTAAGGTTCATGAAATTATGATTTATTATCAGTAAATGCTTGATTTGTGTACTTCAGGAGCATATAAAAATTTCTCAGGTGAAAAGGGGTCATGAGGGAAAAAGTTAAAGAAGCCCTGAACACCCAAGATCACTTCTAGCTCTAAACCTATGATCCTAGGTTTATATGATTATGACACTGAGTCGAAAACTGTTTGGAGGGAGGGTGATTTGGTATGATCATTTTTAAAAGAAGAGAGGTAATATGCTCTCTTGTCCTTGATATCTATATAGGTGACACAGGGTATAGTGTGCCCAGCATGGAGTCAGGAAGAGTCATCTTCCTGAGTTTAAATCTGGTCTCAGACACAAGTCACTTAACCCTGTTTGCCTCAGTCTCCTCATCTGTAAAATGAGATGCAATATCTTTGCCAAGAAAACCATAGGTGGGGTCACTGAGAGTTGGACATCACTGAAAGGACTATATAACAACAGCAAAAGCTATATAGGGGATAAACGGGAAGTAATTAGCAGAGGGAAGGCACTAGAATTAAGAGGGATTGAGAAAGGCTTCCAGTAAAAAATGAGATTTTACTTGGGACTTAAAGGAAGCCAGGGTGTTTGGATGGAACAGAGAAGGGAACGTGTCCCAGGCATGAAGGATAGCAAGAGAAAATATCTGGTACCGAGAGATGGAGAATCTTGTCCATGGACTAGCTAGAAGGCAGGGAACACTGTATGAAAGAGAACATGGCAGGGAACAAGATATAAGAAGACTGGAAAGGTAGGAGGAGCTGGCTTACAAAGGGCTTTCCATACACGAGACTGGTTTGTATTTGATCCTGGAGGCAATAGGGAGCCACTGGAGTTTACTGAGTAGAGACGTGACATGCTTGGATCTGTTTTGGGAAAATCACTTTGGTGGCTGAATTGGAGGATGGTTTTAAGTGTGAAGACAATTGAGGCAGGCAGACTCACAGCAGGCTACTACAATAATCTAGGCATGAAGTAATAAGGAGCTATATAGTACAGTGGCGGCAGTGTCAGAAAGATTAGAGAGATGTTGCCAAGGATCCAGCTAAAGAGACTGAGGTGTGATCAGATAGGCAGGAGGAGGACCAGGAAACAGTGGTATCCTGAGTAATAGTAATAGTAAGTACTAGAGAGTAAATGTTAAAGGCTGAAGAGAGGCCAAGGAAGACATGGACTGAGAAAAGGCCTTTAGATTTGGCAATTAAGAGATCATAAATAACTTTCAAGATGGTAGATTTGGTGGAATAAAGTCAGAAATTGAATTGTAAGGGGTTAAAAAGAGAGAGGAGAGAAAGTAGAGGTACCTAATGTAGACACCCTTTTCAAGAAGTTTAGCTATACAGGGCAGAAGAGAGATATAGGAAGCTAGTGAGAGGGGATGGAAGGATCAAGCAAGAGTTTTTCCAGGTTGAGGGAGATATTGGCATGCTTGCAGGAAGAAATGAGACAGTAGACAGGGAGAAACTGAAAATAAGTGAAAGAGTGGGGATGACACTTGGTTGGGAACAATTGATTGGAGGAGACAGGATGGAAGGAAACTTCTTGAATAAGTAGAGGGGTTAACCTTGATACAGATCACAATATAGTATCTGCATCTTTGTTGCTGTTTGCTTGATTTTTGGTTTTTTTCTCTTTTTTTCCCTTTCTGATCTGATTTTTCTCGTGCAACATGATAAATGTGGAAATATATCTAGAAGAACTACATGTGTTTAACATACATTGGATTACTTGCTATCTAAGGAAGGAGGTGAGGGAAGGGAGGGAGGGAAAATGTGGAACACAAGGTTTTGCAAAGGTGAATGTTGAAAGCTATGAATATATTTTGAAAAAAAAAGTTCTTGCCCTCAAGGGACATGATTTTGCTATTGCTTTGTATCCAAAAATCTCTCACACAGTAGGCACTTGCCATTTGCCATTGAGTTGACTAAAAATAAGTAATTTAACAAAATGTCAGTCAAGAAGGCAAATTAAACCAACCACGGTGTTTCTGTTTCCCTTCACAATATTTCCCTAATGTACCAATCTGTAGTGTTATTTCTTCCATTCCACTGATGCTAAATTGCAACCTCTTCCACCCTTTACTAGGCAGCCTTCATGAATGTGTGTGGCACTCCCCAAAAAATCAACATTTGGGGGCCAACCTTCTGGTTCTGACTTTTTCTAAACTGCTAGTCCTAGGATACTAAACATACAGGCTTATCATAGACACAAAACTCTTCCAACTAGTTCAGAACTTCAAGAACTTCCAGTACATTGGCACAGCCCTTCTAGAACCCAGGACTCCCCTCCATGCCACGAGGCATGGACTTTAGGAGGATGATTTTAGGGGAGGTCTCGTTGGAAGAGGCAGAAAAAAAATGAAAGGTATAATTAGGTTCCTTTGCAGGATAATTTAATTTCAGACTATTTCCCTACAAAGCACAAAATCACAGACTACCTCTCTGTGACTGTTTTAAGTCATGACCTTCAGTTTTAAGCTTGTGTTCCCTGGAGAGCCACCAAGGGAGAAGACCCAGGCCAAGAAATAAAGGAAATTGTAGAAGAGGGACCTACTCCATCCCCTTCTTTATAGCCATATGATAATTATTTCAAAAAGTTTTCTTGCTGGTAGTTGGCTTTTTGAGTATTAGATAAGATTTTCCAATGCTGCCACAGGAAAAAAAAATCACAGATTTGAGTTGTTTTTCCCAGAGTCCTTTTAGATAATGCCCAAACCAAATGTACCTTAAGTCTCACATCTTATGAGCTGATGAAGAGATTTTTTTTTTAATTGGAGTGTGCTTTGCTGCAATGAGAGCAAGTGATTAACATGCAAATCCCAAGAAAATAATTTATTCACACAAAACAAGAAAGCAGAGGGAAATTAGCATTCCCTTTCCGAATAAATCATGCATAATTCAAAAGACAGAGGACACTATGGCTGAGAAAGAACAAAATGAATTCCACATTGCTGGAAAGGATCAGAGCTTTGACTTCTGTGGGTGTGACCCTCCCTAACCGCTTCAAGCATCTTCTTAAAGGGTTCAGAGGTTTATGACCAGCATGACGTTCTTTCTGCTTGCAAAGACAGAGGCAGTACTTTAGGGCCCCAAATTGTAGTCTGATCACATACTGAAAGGCTGACTCTGGGCAACTATTTTACCAGTTTGTGTTACTGTCAGTTAAGCCACAAAGATCTCCAATTTCACATATACAGCTATCAGTCAACTTACAGGATCCAGCTAATCGTATGGATGCATTTATTTAGTGCTTTTGAGAACATATGGCCATTAATTATCCTGCCACCAGGATAGTAAAAAAAAATTTCCAAGCTGCCTATATGATTTTCTTTTGGCTCCCTCTACCTAGAACTTATAGACAACAGTGAAAATCAAGCCTATTTTTAACCTTGGCTGAAAAATCATTGGAAAATCATCTGTGATATAAGAAGACATGGTGTGTCAATGGAAGAGGCAAGGCTGGACTGCATTTTCACCAGAATTATCTTAGCTTCATTTCGCGTGGTCTGCCCTTTTCAAAACTAAAAGCTTTAATTATTTGGCAGTGAATTTTACATGGATGAGACCTCTTT
Source organism: Myrmecobius fasciatus (assembly GCA_023553655.1). NCBI lineage: Eukaryota > Metazoa > Chordata > Mammalia > Dasyuromorphia > Myrmecobiidae > Myrmecobius > Myrmecobius fasciatus. The sequence goes on along the minus strand of JAJPUD010001090.1, from coordinate 22,546 downwards.
AGGCCCAGGTTCCAAGATACTGAAATGCAAGGTCAGGGAAAATGGCAATTACTTTTTCTTTTTATATTATACCGTTACAGAGAGTTCAGTGTGTAAAGGACCCACAGATATGCCTAAAGACATTAGGAGTTATTAGGAGTCCAAAGGTCTTAATAATTCAAGAACATGGGTCCAAGATCAGTACAGGCTTAGGATGTGTTTTAAAGATTTAGTTTAAATTCATCTCAGGTCAAATTATCTGGTTACTTATATATGCATAGATCCTCCCTCCCAACTGTCTTTCTTTAATTTAAGAAAACTGTCTAGAAATTAAAACCATTTCTAATCATATGAAAAATGCTTTAAATCACTATTGATTAGAGAAATGCAAATTAAAACAACTCTGAGGTACCCATCTCACACTTCCCAGATTGGCTAAGATGACAGGAAAAGATAATGATAAATGTTGGAGGGGATGTGGGAAAACTGGGACACTAATACATTGTTGCTGGTGGTGTGAAATGATTCAACCATTCGGGAGAGCAATGTGGAAAAATGCCCAAAGGGCTATCAAATTCTGCGTTACCCTTTGACCCAGTAGTGCCACTATAGATAGATACCTGTCAATTGGGGAATGACTGAACAAGTTGTGGTACATGAAGGTAATGGAATATTACTGTTCTGTAAAAAATGATGAACAAGCTGATTATAGAAAGGCCTGGAAAGATCTGCATGAATTGATGCTGAGTGAAACAAGCAGAACCAGGAATACTTTGTACACAATAACAGCAAGAATGTGCAATGACCAACTATGAAAGACCTGGTTCTTCTCAAGGCTGGCCTAAATGTCAACCTAAGTTGTATTTAAGATTCCATGGTGTTTTGCTTTTTTAATAATCCACTTTTACATATCATGATACCTAAATTCTAGAATTTATGATCAGGAGAAAGTCTTTCAAATATCAACCCAAGAGGGGGAGAGGGGGAAGGGAAGGGTACGTGGGCATTGCACCACTTTTTTCACTGATGTGAAGAGGCAGAAAACAAAAAGACAACATTTTTGGGCTATCTCCTTTTCTTAGGGAAAAAAAAGCTATTCAAACAAAAAACCAAAATCACTCAGTGTACAAATTTGTACTCAGTTATGTAACTTATCAGCTCTGAATCTGGGAAATGGCACTTTTTTTTTTCTTGCTGAAGCAATTGGGGTTAAGTGACTTGCTCAGGGTCACACAGCTAGGAAGTGTTAAGTGTCTGAGGTCAGATTTGAACTCAGGTCCTCCTGACTTCAGGGCTGGTGCTCTAAAATGACACATTTTTAAAAGGTCCAGTATCATCGTTTGGTATAAATCAAAGCCACGGACAAAAATCTGAAATTGTTGGCTCACAGTGACTAAGGTCTAGTCATGGCTCCCTGAAGAGAAATCCTGTTTAAAAAGCCAACTCTACAAATTTAAATACTACTTTCAAAATCTGATGGATTTCTTATAAATACACCCATACATGTACATAGATCTACATATGCATATGTATATAGAGAGAGATATGGACATATGTATGTATGTAGATTTTATTTTTTTGAGAGTTGGAATTCCAATGTCATTTTTGAAGATGGCACATTTGGGAGAAACAGCTCACAGTCTCAGACTCAGGACACCAGGGTTCAAGTCTCCCCTCTGATATTGGTGATGCTACTTAACCTCTCAATGTCCCAATCAACTCTTTAGATTATAAGTGGCACTCAAAACAGGAACTGATGTGCATTCACAGAAGGTATTTCCTCACCAGGAGTTCCTTATCCCAGAGAAATTACAGGTCCAAACAAAATAAAAACACATTTTTGGCAATTTGAGGGTCATAGAGCTGTTTTCCTCTTTTCAGAATTTCACCTATGAAACCTTTCATGCAATGGGGCAAATTTATGTGAAAATTCAGAGGAGGAGAGTTTAGAGATCTCGATTGTTTGGTGGGTGAATATAAATTTAATACTAACATTTTAGCAACCAATCATTTCTCTGCTCTGATATGAAAGAAAAACATAAAACAAATAGCTCAGAATAATGGCAAAAGTGAATTTCTCAAGCTGGCTTATAAGATTTCTCCTATGGAAGTTTGGTAGCAAAGATGAACAGATTTTTAAAGCCAAGAAGTATTACACCAAGAAAGAACTTTTGGAAGCCACGTTTCTCTTTCATTTTAATTTTTATTAGCATTTTGAAAACTAGCATAAATACAACAGAAAGAGGACACAGTGACACATATACACAGCACAACTAGCTCTTGTTCTTGCTCTTTTAAGACGAGTTCTAGATTAGGCAGTAAGAGACTCATTCAGGAAAAATGAGACAAGCAAAGTCAAACCCCCCAGAATCAGTCTTCCCTACAGAAGAATGATGTGACAGGTCTTTGGCATGTTTAAGATAAACTACAGCCTTACCACACGCAAAAGGAACCAACCACAAAAACAGCATGGAAAAGTTAAGCAATTCTTTGAGGTTGAATACCGAGAGAGGGAAAGAAAGTTTTTTATAGAGAGAAAAACAAGCTCCTTCCATTACACAAGCTCAAAGGGCAACAGTTGCAATGATTAATCAAGAATGAAAAGCCAATAACAGTATTCACAAATGCCACACCAAGCACACTGTAGTGAGTTACGTTATTCTAGTACACGATATAGAGTCTAAACTAACTTGAAGAGAGTGAACAGTTGACTGAGTTAAGCAGGGCTATGATTACCAAAGCAAACCCTTTCCTAAAGGGGTCCAATTATCGGTACCCCCTACATATATAAGTACGTACTAATGTATTACTTAGCATATGAATTTATACAAGGTTTCTGATAGCAGTGTTTTCCCCCTAAAAGCTCACTTCATCTATCTTCATTGATTTTTCTTCTGGAACATTCTATCCTCTCCCAGAGTCTGGGCAAATGCATCATTGCTGTAGAACCTTTTCTATCTTTGTCGACAGAGACAACTTTTGAGGGGAGGGGGCTGGGGGCAAGGGACAGAATTGCTACCACATCCAGTTGCGGTAAAACCCCTCTAACCTCTTTCTCTTTCTCTAATAAGCCCAAGATCTAGGGAACACAGAAGCTAAAGCATCACTAAGACTATACCACCAGTCCCACTGACTCATAGCTGTCCATCAGGAGAATTCTATTCCCTTCTCAGAAGTCCATCATGATGAATGGTGCATACTTGGGAGTACATGGTGATATTTATCCATAGACCAAGACAATCTCTTATGGGGAAAGCCTTTAAGGCTTTTGCAATGCAGTCCTCTGTACCTGCGCCTTTTCTTATTTGAGAATGTAGCTAAATCACTGCACTAGTATCTCTTCTTTGAAAAAGAAATGTGTTTTATAAGGACTGTTCTTCACTGAATAACTAAGTCCATTTCAATCTACTTGCTACTTAAAATCAGAAAATTCCTTTTCTAAATTTACATAGTATGTTAACTATCCCCAATTGTTTAAAGCACTTACTTCAGGTTTTAAAATTTAACACTCTGCTAGGGCTATTATATTTCTATTTTCTTTAATCCCTTAAAAGATTTTTAGATAGCAAAACAGTTGGAGTTAAAAAAAAATATATATTTACAATCAATTTAGGGGTAAAAGGAAGTAGGTAATTCTGACAGAAAACCTTTTACATGTAGAAACCATATTTAAATCAAATCAGCAGTCATAATTAGAAGTAAAAAGGAATTTACAAAAATGCATAAGACTACAACTAAGCAACACTGACTTCTCCTTCACATCTAAATATAAAACTGATCAAGATAAAACACAAGGTGAATACTGGCCCAAAGCCCCAATTAAGCATTTTGCTTTTGCTATTCATTTAGGATTTTTTCCTCCTTATACTATCCCTTTCTCTTCCCAAAACAAAGTAAATATCTCTGGATTCCTGTGTAAAACAGACAATCGTAAGATTAGTATGTTATAATTAGCATACTTCAAAAATAGCTTTTGATAGCTTGGTTATGTTTCTTTTTTAAGTGAAGGCTAGCAATGGCTGAAACTATTAAGAACTAGTGTGGGCGCAAAGTGTCATTTTCAAACATCAGTTTGTGATACTGACTTAACAATTACACTTTATCAGAACTTACTATTCCCATAAATAAACAGCACTCTCAATTATTGAAAAAAATAATCAAGGGGCAACATAGGTATATAGATATATTAGCAGCTTAAAAGATGTATGTTTCTAGCTTCAACATACTACTCTTTTAGAAGATGTTTTTCAAAAGATTACCATGTTGAATTTAAGCTTATCCTCAGGAACTGGATGTGGAAGTTCTTTAGAATAACAATATTTCCGAAAATTCCTAAGGGGAAAAATATAAAGAGAGGAAATAGCCCAAATCACGCGATACAATTCTCCAACTGGATTTTTCTCTCCATCAGAAAAACAAATCTTGGAGTGGTGAATCACTTAGATGAAAGCTCATCTACAGAGATAAATGGAGAGCCCGAGTCAGAGGGTGACACAGAAGAGTCGGTGGTAGTGCTGACTTTAGCTGGTGAGTTACAAGAAGATCCAGCACTGCTGTTGTTTCCATCAAGAGCATCTGAAGACAGACTGGGAGAAGAAAAGGCCACCCATTGTAAACAGAAGTCAAGAGATTTGAATGTGCATTTCACAAAGGAAAAAGTGCAAATGACCACAGACCATCGACAGCAAAAAAGTGATGATAGTTACAGTTTCAGGACACCAGTTGGATAATAAAATCAAGAGTAAGAAATAACAGTTCTCTTTTTCTCAATGAACTAGGTTTACTGGGGTTCAAATGGGATAGAAGTATATTTTTTCTTCTTCTCTTCCATGTACCATATAGTAATCTATTCCTATGGTCACACTTTCAAAAAAACACATTCATTATATAAACAATGTTACATATATACATGCCTAAGAACTAACACCAATTAACTATACAAACTAATCAATAAATTTATTTGAGAAGAGCTTGCTAACATCTAAAAAGAAATGTACCAAATAAAACCAGGCAATACACACCTTAATGAATATTGGAAACCCAAAGTTAAAACCCAAAGCTTACCACATGTCAGGAACTGATGGCACATCAGGAGAAAGCAGATTGCTACTGGTACCTTGAAAAAATCTCTTTGGTTGATCTTCATTTTCTATTTCACCTATGGAAAAAACACAGTGGCAAAGCCAGCTTTAAAGAGTTTAAGGCGGAGGGGATGGAGGTGGTGTGTGTGTGTGTGTGTGTGTATTTTCACCCAAAAGAGTGTATTGATACAACTTTATGTCACTTTTGAATAAATGTTAAGCTATCTAATGCTTTATGATCATAAAATTATGAGGTAAAGAGCATTCCACTGCTGGAAGAGCCTTTGTGTACAGGCAAGATTATACAATCCCCCAGAACCAAAGGTCACATCTTTTTTGTTTCTTTAAGCATTCACATGGATAGATTCTCTAACTCTTCCTTGGAAATATTACTATGTATCTTGGAGGGCTTGAAGGTTATTTAACGCATCTCTCTACTCATGCCCCAAGACATGACTTTTGCCATTTAAGGAAAACCAGTCTTCTATGCATTAAACACCCTGGAAAAAGTCTAACTTCAGAAAAGGTCTCACAGTTTTCTCTTTTCTTTTCTTAAATCTAATTTTTGTCTCAATTACATGTAAACAAAAAATTTTAACTTTAAAAAAAAAATTTGAATTCCAAATTCTCTCCCTTCCTCTTTCAATTTGATATAATTATACATGTATAGTCATGTAAAACATTTTCATATTAGCCATGTTGAAAAAGAAAATATCGACCAAAAAAGCTTAACCAAGAGCAAGCCATCTAATATCAGTTTTCTTTAGTAAGACAACCTTTCTAAACCAACCAGCCAAACTGTTCATTACTGTCTCTTTAACTCCATCCTCTTTTGCCTTATTCTCAGAGAAAACGATCAACTGCCATTTAATTGTAAACTTTCTTATGCTCTGGACTGTCTTCCTAAGAGTTGCTCTTCACCTTGTAAACTTCTCTTGTCTAGCTTAAGAGCACTAACTTCTTTAGCCTTGTTTACCATAGCCCAGTTTGTTCTTAGTAGCCTCTTTTTCTACTTTTTCATTGGGTTGCACAGTCCTATGCTCTTAAGTGGTTGAGTTACAAGAGAATGGTCACTTCTATGACAGGTAAAAGTAGCTTTTAAACATAAGCTAATTATGTTATGGCCAAAGTGACAAAACCTCAATCTCCTAAAAGGGCAAAAGATTTCAGTTAAGCTAGTGCACAAAATTTTGAACTTGAGCATATCTTTAATATATTAAAAAGATTCCAAGTGCTCTACTACCCCTGGACTTACTACTTTTGCACGACACTGACTCACCTATCTTAAGTTATGGACAGTCTTATTTTAAAATTTAAAAAAAAAATGCCTTGTTCTACAGCTCAGTCTTCAATAATTGGAGAGCAATTACAAAGAAATGCTTATGTTTTGGTTTAATTAAATATGCTATGCTGGAAGCTTGTCATAGTAATTAGTCCAAAATGTATTATGTTTGTGAGAAGAAAGCATGCTGTGGTTCTGTTCTTTCCTTCTTGACCCCTTCTATTCTTCCATTTTCACCATCCCTCTCCAAGCAAATTAAATTTCTTACGAAATATGCAATTCATTTCAATTACTAAGCCAGTAGAAAAGAAGAACAAGGTCAAATGAAGATGGGATGAGATGTGGCAAGACTGGCTCAAAAACTACCCACTTGCTTAAGTCATCATCCCAATACCTACTGTCCTCCTTCCTTTCATCCCACCTTTTTTAAAACTAAAAATAAAAACAAACAATACAACTGCAACCATTTCAAAATTTTTGCCATGTTTTAATATTATCCATATCAATTACTGGAAGAAAAATCAATAAAATACTTATTGAACTAAGTTGTCTAAACTGAAAAGTATTTTTATCATAATACTTCCAATATTTATCAAATGTTAACATGGTCAGTGAAAAACCAATCTTAACAAAAACCACTACTTGATAATGATTTAGTGAGAATATATATGAAATTACTTGTAATGGTAAAGTACTATAGAAGTTCAAGCTACTACTTAGAGTACATATTAAGAAACTACAATTTGAGAAGTTCTCTTTCCCAAACTCCCGTGGAACCACAGTACCTTTTCTCTTTATGGGTCCAAGAACACTCGGTCTGATGCAGTTGATAGGACTCTGACTCCTCCTGCTGATGTGATATGAATCATATTTGTCATTACCATATCTCTATGTACAAATCAACAGTTGTGATCATAAGTCTACAACATTACCAAAGCAAAGCCATTACAACTCCCAGAAAAGGATTTGAACAACTAGGTCCAGCTGGCACAACTTATTAGACCAGAAAATGTGGTTTCAAAATGTAGATCTCAGGAGCCAGACCCAACCTCTCTCCAATCCCAAGTATACACCAGTAGAAGCTTCTAATTCTGAGTGAGAATAGGAATAACACAGTAGCAAACATATTTCTAACTCTGCTTGCCAGCCAGGAAAATCTTCCTACATTTGGACAAATTAGTGAGAGCTCTGCAGTTTTAGTTGTGACTCTGCCTTAATTCACAGGGCTATTATAGACCAAGAGGTACAGAGAAGCAGCATTAGTGTAATAGCTCCAGAGGGCTGGGCTTGGAATCAGGAAGACTCTGGGGGCTCAAATCTCACCTTCGACAGTTATAAGCTATGAGACTCTGGGCAATCACTTGCAGGTAAAGTGACTTTATGCAATTTGCCAGTACTTATCTACTAAATAAAATGCCAACAGTCTGAATTTGAAGAAATTATTGGCCCATTAAGTTTTGTATCAAACACTGATTTTTTCACATATCTGTTAGCAGCTACAGGAGAAGCTCATATAGTTTTCATAGCCTTAGGACTTTAATTTTCAGTTTTGGTTTGTAGGAGTTCCTACATTGGAAGTTAAGATGTTCATGAAATCATAGATTCTTTGCATATTTGCATGTTTACAGGCAGATAAGCAGGTACACTTGTATCTGGAAAATTATATTTGTGAATCAAAATGTACCAGAGGGGAGATTTCATGTACACAAATATGGATAAATTCAGGGGGCTATTTCATTGTATGTGAAATGTTGACTTTAAAAAGAGCATTTTAAGTTAGTTATGAAAATACACAACCTATGTTTACTAGGTCCAGAAAGAATAAACTTAGAAAGAAAAATATAACTATTTCAGGTAGAATCAATTTGGTATTTTCATATGATATGAACTTACGTGGTAAATCGTCTAGTCGGGCTGGGAATAGGACTAGGAGGCATCCCATTGCTGGCAACAAAAGTCTGTAATGAAGGTGAATAGCACTGCTAAAAAACAAAAACAAAACAAAATGCAACAGAGTTAAAAAGAAGAAGGAGAAGAAGCAGAAGCAGAAGAAGCAGAAGCAGAAGCAGAAGCAGAAGCAGAAGCAGAAGCAGAAGAAGAAGAAGAAGAAGAAGAAGAAGAAGAAGAAGAAGAAGAAGAA
>JAJPUD010001090.1:0-14054 GCA_023553655.1 Myrmecobius fasciatus | reverse complement strand
AAGAAGAAGAAGAAGAAGAAGAAGAAGAAGAAGAAGAAGAAGAAGAAATAGAAATGCCATTTTCCAAATCACATATACCACAGTAAGAGAAGCTGTTTAGCATCGGGAGCATTAAATATAAGTTTTCCTAAGTGTCAACATAGCCTTTGTTTTTTCCCAGTGCTTCACACAGTGTGTCGGACAGAGCAGATGCTTAAAGGGCACATTTTATTGGCTCACTGGATGAATATTAGGTGCACATGGTCAAGCTTCACTCACTTACCTTTCCAATTCCCCTGGTGGGTGAAGGGGCAGGAGAAACTGGAAGAAAATCAACACGCCTTGGGGATGATGACTTCTCTCCATCGTTATCATTCTAGGTAAATGGAACAGTAGGTAATTATATATCACTGATAGTTGAACCTAGGTGACAGCAATGAAGAAATATTGGATTGTAGAGGCTGCTACTAGGGAGAAGCAACTCCTATCACTTTCATTGTTTGGAAAGAGCTCAGAATTTCTACCAAGTCTACACCATGACAAGGAACCCCAAAATCAGTTCCACTGACAAGTGATATACCTTATGTTTTGGGCGAACCAGTTACATGGAGTTTAACGGATTCCCAAAATTTTCCAGTAGCTGTATTGTAGCTCCAAATGAACTGGAACTGCAAAATGGCAAGGTATTGATGAAAAGGGGAATATTACTCTTCCCTAAATGTGAGTGGAGATGATACTGAAAACAGTACTGTTTTAAAAAAATGATCATAGAAGAAATAGGTGAAATTGGGTACCAGTGGGGAATCAGGAACAATGGCATCTCCTTACATTAAAAATAAATATTAAAATAACTGGATTTACCTAATTGTTTAAATCCAGCTCTAAAAGTATAGCTCTAAAAGATCTCAGAGAAGCCTGGAAAGACTTATATGAACTGATGCAAAATGAAATGAGCAGAACCAGGAGAACACTGTATATGGTGATAACAACACTGTATGGTGATCCATTGTGAATGACTTAGCTATTCTCAGCAATACAATGATCTAAGACAATTCTGAAGACCTTATGATGAAAAGTGCTCTCCATCTCCAGGGAAAGAACTGATGGAGTCTCAATGTAATTTGAAGCACATCTTTTCTTTGTTTTATTTTTCTTAATTTTTTTTTGTTGGTGTTTTCTTTTATAGCATGAATAACATGGAAATAGGTTTTACATGATTGCACAAGTATAACCTGTATATGTATATGTATAACCTATTTTCAGTTTTCAAACCTACATTGCTTGCCTTCTCAATGAGGGAGAGAAAAAAATGTGGAACTCAAAAAATTTTAAAAAACAAATGTTAATCACCTTTTGATCTGATTTTTCTTGTGCAGCATGATGAATATGGAAATACATTTAGAAGAATTGCACATGTTTAACCTATATTGGATTACTTGCTGTCTAATGGGAAAGGGAGGGAGGGAGAAAAATTTAGAACACAAGGCTTTACAAAGGTGAATGGTGAAAATTATCTTTGCATGTACTTGGAAAAATAAAAAGCTATTTAAAATGTTAAAAATTGTTTTTATATGTAATTGGGGAAAATATTTTTAAAAATTAAAAATAAAATATCAGCTCTAAGTTCCAATAGCACCAAATCAAGCTGTAAAGGGAACCCCAAAGCCTATTTGTATTTTCCTGCTGGAATCAACATAGATAACCTGTCAACTGTGGTGTTCCAGTATATCTAGGAAAAGAAATATTACCTTCACTAGTAGAACTTTTCTAGTCACTAGGTTTATTTAAGACTCTGAAAGAAAGATCAAACAAGAATCTGAAAATTCAGTTCAATCTTTACTGGGTTCATCAACGAAGATTACTAAGATTGAAAATGGCTGATCATTCGACTACCACAATTAAGCTACCATAATCTGTACACAAGAGTCATAACGTTTTTAGTAAGTTTCTAACTAAGTTCTCTAAATCTTTGTCCATCAAAGAGCATATGCTAAAATAACAGTGGGGACATATCCATTTATGGATATAACATAAAATAAAATTTTCACGAAATCCGCTATCTGAGGCTTTAAAATTCAATAGTTAGTAAATTAGAGAGAGAAAATAAGAATTTATATTGTTTTATCACCTAAGAATTCTGACTAGACTTTTTTGAAGCCTATCATCAAGACCAAGGAGTGAGTATTCCATAACTAAAGTGATAGCTTGTTTCAGACAGTTATTTATTTTGAACCCAACTCTTAAAAAGTAGAGAGTAACCTCATAGCTAAGCCATACAACATTTCTTCTTAAAAGCCTTTTGAGTTACAGGAAATGGGAAGCACATCTCATCCTAATTTTTCATCAAAGTGTATTTAAGATTTTGAAATAAGGAAGCAGAAATAGGGAAGAATGACATCTTGGTAAGTACAAACTTTAAAAAATTTATGCAAAAGTGAAATATAAATACTTTACCAAAGTTAGAGTTTCTTCCCATGTTTGGCTTATCTGCATTGCAGTTTGAACTTCTCTAAAAAAAAAAAAAAAAAAAGAAAGAAAAAAAAAAAAGAAAAGAAAAGAAAAGAAAAAAATCATCCCTGGCCATTTTTAAAAATAAAAAAAGGTGGGATACAAATGTACCTGGAAATAAATATCATCCTAAAACACTTTAAGTCAAATTAATATTACTCACCGTTCATGCACGGTTTCTCGGTTTAGCATATCCATCCCTTCTTCCTGAAGGACAAGAAAAATGACCACACTAAATGCATTGAATCTTTACCTGGTTTTATTTGATATTTAATAAAATCTCATCTTTTTTTTCACTGCGCTACAGAGAAAGAGTCCTTGAACAAGCATAATTGTTATTTCTTAACATTCAGATTTGTACCAAAATACCCACTTAAAAAGCGTTATGGAAAGCTTTTTGAAAGGGTAGAACAGTGAGAACATGAACAAAAGCTGAGAGGTAGGAATAAACATTATGTGTTCAAGAGTAGGAGCAGAGAATGATCTGCAAGGACTTTGAAGTCTGTACTGTCATATAGTGAGAAATAAGGTTAAATAGACAAGGTGGAGTCAGATTATGAAGGACTATGAATGTCACATGAGGAGTTTGGATCTTACTCAATAAGGCAGTCACTGGTAGTTTTTGAGCAGGATAGTTATGTTTGCAGAATGGCTAGAGTGTCAGGCTTGGATTCATCTTTTTGAGTTCAAATCTGGTCTCAGACATTTATTAGCTGTGTGACTCGCGGCAAGTCACTTCCCTCAGGTTCTCACCAATAAAATGAGCTGGAGAAGGAAATGACAAACCATTCCAGTGTCTTCACCAAGAAAACCTCAAAGTGTATATGTGGGGTGCCACAAAGAGTCTGACATAACAGAAAACAAATGAACAGCAATAACAAATTACATTAGCAATGAGGTTATTTTAGAAAGATTTCTCTAGTGCTAGAATGCAGATTGGACTGACCAAAAGGACAGGGGAAGAATTAGAAGCAGAAAAGACCTTTACAGTAAACCAAGGTATAAGGGACCTGGCTAGGGGAAGTGGAGACAAAAGAATAAATCAGAGAGAGCTTATCAAGAAAGAATACATGAAATTTTGTGATTTTGTGACTGGGTGGATAACATAGTGAATGAAAAAGGAGGAAGAAGCAGAAATGAAACCAAGATTTTCATTTTGTGACTGGGTGAGTCTTAATTCCATTGACTGAAATGGGAAATTTGGGAGAAGTAGATGTTAATTGATATTACATTGGTAAACAATATGGTAAAAAAAAATTCTTTCACACTAAATGCAATTACTATTATCCACTTTGATTTAATATTTTAAAATATCTTCCCTCTGATGAGAGGCTCAATTTTTATCATTTGTTCATTCCTTCAACAACTGATTTTTTTTTAACAGGTTTATCTATGGGCAAGGCACCTTGCTAGGTGCTACGGAGGCATAGTACAAAGATGAATATGATATGACGCCTGATCTTGAGGAACCTACTAACGATCAGAGAGTTTACCATAAAAATCCTTAAAATGTTCCTATCAAAAAGTGTGAAATTTCCAATCATTCACAATAAACATTTAAAATACTTGATGGTATGATACTTATACAACCATAACCTTATAAAGCACTTTACAAATTTCCTAGTTACATATTCCAACCGATTCCCATAAGAGTCCTGAGCTAAACAGGTCAGATGTTATTTCCATTACACAAATAAGAAAACTGAGGTTCAGAAAGGGTTAAATGACTTGCAAAGTACAGATTAGAAGCCAGTTCTTTTGACTGTTTAGAGCTTTCATACCACATTACAATTTTCTGTGCAATTTAAAATACACACACCCCAAAGGTAAAAGCCAAAAAAAGGAGTAAAAGGTGCAACTTCAGGGCTAATTGTAGAGGGAAAGAAATACTCGTAAAAACATATCATAGCAAAGGCTTTAGAACGACTTCTTAGAATATAATTTCTGGATGTTCTGTCGGCAATTAGCACAATTTATCTCAGACAGATTCAGTTCATAAAGTCACTTTATGTCACTGACTCAAAAGAATGATAATTTCAAGAGTCTGAAGGGAGTTGGAAGGCCATCTAATCCAAATAGTATCTTATTAAGCATCTCCATGATCAAGAACATGTTTAGTTAAGTGGGCATCTAACCTCTGCTTATGAAGACCTCTAGAGAATATGAACCCAAGACCTCTGGCAGCTCCTCCTACTTCGGGGCAGTTCTGTGATGTAAGATTTTTTTTCTTTACAGAAAAATCTAAATCTGTCTTTTGGTAGCATCTACCTATTGCCTCTTGGACTCAGTGGAATAAGTCTAAACCTAAAGAATGGCAACCTCAAGATTCTGATTATGTCTGTGACTAATCCAATCCTTAAAAAGTCAAATCACTGTATTATGTAGGTAAGGTGGGGAGGTCACTAGACTGTTGGGGCAGCAGAGTTCTCTCTCCCTGACCCCATTCTCTTCACCATCATCACTAATGGACTTAAATGAAGAAATTGATGGCATGGCTTATCAAATTTTCAGATGACAGGATGACAGAGCTGAGATCTGGACACATCTGAACTGGTCTTAGTAGGATAGAACAAAAGGCCAATTATAACAAAATAAAATCTAGCTGGCACAAATGTAAAGTCTAGCACTTAAAATGTTGTACAAGTACAAGACTCAGAGAAATGTGGGGAGAAAAAAAGATCTGGAAGATTTAACTGATTATAAGCTCAATAGAGAATAATGTACTTTTAGTCTGTATTAGTAGAAGTACAATGTCCAGAATAAAGGAGATGGGATACCCCCCATGGTATTCCACCCTAGCCAGATGGCATATGAATTATTGCCTATAGTACAGAGCATTATATTTTAAGAAGGGATATAGCTGCAAAACAAAGCCCAAAATGGGTAACTGAGAAAGAAGGGATTTGCAATTGTGTTATATGACTGAAACAGCAGGGGGTCTTTAGACTGGAAAAGAGATGACTTACAGGAGAATAGGAATAACTATCTTCAAATATCTGAAGAGTTCTACTGCAATAGAGGGCTTAGGTTTATTCTGCTTTGTTTCAGAGACTAGAGCTAGGGTGCAAGTTAGAGGCAGATTTAAAATGCTTCTTTAAAAAGCATTTTTTTAGTTCATCATTTTTATTTTTCAGTTAACAAGTATTCTTCTATTAATCTGTCCCTCCCATTCCCTCCACAGCTCCTCATAGCAAATTAAAAGGAAAAAACAAAAACAAATAAAGCCCTCATAGCTGCAGTCTAGCCAAGCAAATTCCCACATTAGCCATGTCCCAAAAGGAAGGTCTCTTTCTGTATTTTAAGTTCATCACCTCTCTGTCAGGAGTTGAGTACCCATGTTTCATCTTTACTCTTTTGGTCTCATGACTTATGATTTTCAGCTAAGTTTAAAGAAAGCCTTTCTGGTAATTACTGCTGCCTCAAGAGGTAGTGAGTCAGCCATGAGCTGAAATGTTCCAACAGAGGCTAAATGACCACTTATGGAGAATGTCGAAATAGATAAATAACTTTAGAGGTCTCTTCCAACTCTAAGATTTCATTAAAAAAAAAAGAAAATTTATAATTAAAATTTTAATTTCAAAAGGCATAAATAACAGGGATGTAGGAGACACAGAGGGGATATTATGTGGGATATAATATGGAGGGAAATGATTGTGTTCCATTTCCACTTGAGATGGCCTACCTATGGAAAAGAGGTGTACTTTATCCGTGTAATATTGTTACTAGCATCTAGAGGAAAGAAGAGGTAGTAGAAGATCCGGCTTCCCATACACATGTGCTTAAATGTAGATATGGGCAAAAATGTCCTTTTGGAGGAATATTTTACAAAAGAAATTATTTTCACTCTTCTAAAAATGAATATGTTTAGTGCTGTTTCTCTACTTAGATGCTTAGGAAGCTTAAGTAACAAGACACAAACAACCTGATGCCAGTTAGGTTTCATTTTCAGAATACAAAGGGGCAATATTACTAAACAAGCACAGCAACAATATGTGACACTATCTTGAATTTAAAATGCTAACTTCTATGGCCAAAAATAAATCACAATAAAAGACCAGATATAAAGAAATAAGAAATGGGCAACTGGGGGAAAAACAGAGCAGAAAATTAAATTACTGAAAATAAATCTAAATTTTGCCATTAAATCCATAGCCAGACTGGGGGCTAATCCATTTCTGCTTTCCTCCTTCAACTAATTTCTTTTTCTGTATATTGAATACAGACAATAAGCTGCTGTACTATCTCTATTACTAGCTACGGTTAAAATATTCTTTACTTAGAACTTTGATAAATAACAACATATAACCAAGGCTCAAATACCTAGGATAATTGAGGGGACAGCATATACAAGTTTCAGAGATAAAAGCTTACTTGGACAATGGCTGGAAGCTGTTTTTATCACTTTAAAAATGTGAAGGCTACAATGCACACATCTATCCACACAGAGGGCTCACTGTATCATGTTATCTTCATATTCTTCTGGGAGAGGAGGGTAGAAGAGAAAACACTCATGGGGGAAAAGGGTTGCTATCAGGACTGTGGCCAGAGTGGAAACTGAGGAAAGTGTATTGAGGCAGTCTGGTAGCCAGCCTGAAAACCTAAATTACTTCTCACAATGAAGGCACGAGTAGATTCTTTGCAACTGATAAGCTACAAAATATAGAATCATACCATTTAAATTTTTTGCTTATTTTGACAACCCCCCCCAAAGAAACCCCCCCAAAAAAACCCCTCATACCATATCTCTGAATTTAGGACGATAACAAACAAAACACAAAAGCAGCCCTATGAACAGTCAAGTTACAATTAGTGAATTTTTTTTAAAGCAACAACTTTCAAATCAAAATGGCATAATCATCGTGAATATGACTATACCTATTTTGTAACTGAAACTAAGTTTTTCTAAGTAACAATTCTCTGATTCCCCTGGGGAGAAAAGGGCATTATGTAACATACACTTATATTATTTTTAAAAACTATTACTATCTAAAATGTAATAAAAACTTCATTTAAAATGTAAAAAATAATTTTCCAAACAAACGCCACCCCTAAACTGAAAATCTAAATTATCAACAATATTTTATAGCATTACCACATACACCATAGTATCTTATCTATAAAGCTATCTTTGCTTTTTAGTGTTAGAATATAATGTGATTTTCAAAGTTTTTCCTCCCCAAATTTTCTTACTTGTTTGATCTGATGAATCCGGCTACTAGGAATTCGAAGAGGGGAAGATGGTAGCAACTGCAAAATAATACAGAAAAATATCAAATTTGATTTAATGTTTCTACTTAATTCACACTAAAGAAACTTGCAAAAATTAAATTGAAAGTTATGTTAATGAAAGGTTTAAGGTTTCTGATAAAGATCAAAAGAACTGCTCGTCTGGGTAATAGGGGACAGAAAAGAACACTACATTAATAGAAAAGAGTGATGAAGTGAAAAGAATGGGGGCTCTGAAGTCAATGACCGCGAGTTTAAATTTAGACTTTGGTGGATCTGTGATCTCGATGTGGACACTCCTTTCAAAGTGCAAAACAAAGCTTAGTACTTCTCACCTAAAATGACTCTCATGAGGAATATGATTCAATAGTTTTAGAGAAATTAATGACTATAAAGAAAAATCTAAGATGAAGTAATTCGTGCTGTATAACAGGGTATCTTGGGTATCTCTGGTCCATTCAGGGTTAACTTAGAAAGATCGCCAAATATGTCCCATAGTTATATTTATAGAAACTTATTAAAATCAGGCTCAACTATTTTAGATTTTGTAACAATCAAGGGGAGGAGGTGATAAACTTAAGCTTATCTTTGCTAAGCAAATTCTTTTCTGATAGTGAAAGGGACATTGAAACAAGATTTCAAGAAATATATTTAAACCTCTTAAGAGGCAAAAATCTAAGTGTCCTTAAGCATTGTACAAGGAATATAATTTACATATAAATGATTGATTATAAATCATTCACATCTGCTATTCAATAACCAAAGGATTTTCTACTAGGCCAACATTTAGTCGTTAGATTTCATATATTTGAAAGTATCAAAACTACATTTCTTTAAAAACAAATAGTAACTCAGATTTTTTTTTAAATTGAATTCAAATTAGCTGAAGCATACCAGCATAACAAAGAATGACTGGATACCAAACAGATAACAAATCTTAGGCTGGAGTTAGTGGTGTTACTTTATGCTAAAAAAAATAAACATGGACTGTTACTTTCAACATATTGAGAGGACTTGTACTTGTCCAGGCCTTTGTCCAGAAGATGGGTTAGGGGCAGGGGTATAAAGCAAGAAACAGTCTCTAGACTGTTGTAAATACTAATGAATAACTGAAAAAGGATCACAAAACTGAATTCAAATCCAAAATGTGTTTGTATACAGAATGCAAAGCAATATATTAGATGCTGACTTCTCTAAGTCAGTAAGACTTAGGTTGTACCCTCAAGATATAGATCTGGTGGGAGCCATTATTCAAATATTAAGTTCTCTAAACTCCAAATCCAGAACTCTCTTCCCATTGCATCACACTGCTTTCTAGCTAGCAACAAGATAATTCCGTTAATAAATATTCCCATTATGGTGCCAAGCTCTGTTAGGCATCGGATATAATTAAATTTAGAAAAGATATGGTCCTCCTTATCAGTGCAGAGCTCAGGGTTTAGTAGAAGGATAGGGTAGATACCCAAAGAACTAAAATACAAAGTAATATAAGATAAGGAAGGCCCAAGGCAAGGCATTATGAGAGATCAGAGGGGGAAATAGGTAATGCATTCACAGATTTCATGTATGTGTTATTTAATTAAGCTGGGTTTTAAGGAATTTGATCCAGTTCAACAAACAATTATTCAGAATCTACTAGGCCAGGAGATCATCATACATCGCAACAACAAAACTATATGATGATCAATTCTGATGGACATGGTTCTCTTCAACAATGAAATGTTTCAAACCAGTTCCAATTGCTCAGTGAAGAAAGCCATATTATACACCCAGAGAGAGGGATGTGAAATGTGGACCACAACATAACATTTTCATGCTCTCTATTGATGTTTGCTTGCATTGGGTTTCCTTTCTCTGATTTTTTTTTTTCTTGTAGATCCGAGTTTTCTTGCACAACGATGATAAGTGTGGAAATATGTATACATATATTCGATTTGTCAAGTATTTTAACATAATTAGCATGTAGTGGATTTCCTGCCATCTAGGGGAGGGGTGGGGACTAGGGGGGTGAAATTTGTAACAGAAAGCTTCATAAGGGTCAATGTTGAAAAATTACCCATACGTATGTTTTGCAAATAAAAAGTTTTAATAAAAAAAAAAAGAACCTACTAAGTACAGAGAAGGCACTCACTATGCTAGGTGCTGAGGATATGAAGCTGACTTGCTCTCTAGAAGCCTACAATCAAATAGGAGGAATAACAAATAACTAAAATACTTGAGAGAATGGGATATGCAAAGAAGAGATACCAGCAAAGTATTAGGAATTTTATCAGACTGGAGAGAGAGGGAAAGGAGGAGAGAGGACCGGTGGGGGGGTGGAGGAGGGTACCTGGAATACCAGGCACAAAATGGTAGTGAAGTAGGAAGATGGAGTTAGAGATGACATGTAGTAGTATAGTTGGGCTGGAGAGGATGATGGCAATAAAAGCATTTTGTAAAATATAAAGTGTTATGATAGTATTCTACAGGCTGACTCAAAAGTCTTCAATGCGGTTTTAAGCTATGAAAATAGAGAATTGCACGAAGACTTTTGGGGCACCGTGTATAAGACTCAAAAGGTAGAATGGGACATAGTAAGGGTTTAATAAATACTTGTTGATGTTGATAGTGGTGACTGCTTTGAAGTCACAGTAAGTCTCGAATGCTAGGCTAGTCTGAATCCTATTTGGCAGGTTGGGGAGAGGAGTTGACCAAATCAGGGTTGTGTACAAACAGGAAAACTGGACAGAGCCTGCTGGTCAATATGCTGATGAGAGGCCATGTGGGACAACTGAAAGAATGCTAGGCTAGGAATCAGAAGAGCTGGGTTCAAATACGGTCTTCTTACTTCTCATATGGCCTAGAACAAGTTATCTAGAAAGAGGGGGCTAGGTCACATGAACTCTGAGGTCCTTTCCAGATCTCCATCTGTGTGTCTAATGTTCACACAGAGAGGAAAAGATCTCAGTTTTTGAAACATCTTTTATGAATGGAGGCTTCTTCCTCCTCTCTAAAATTGCTTAAAGATTCTTAAAACTGTCTCATTCCGTATTCTCTTTGGTCCTTTTAAATGGAAAATCTTAGATAAAAGTATTTATGTTATGAATACAATCCACATGCATATAGGGATAAGGACTGAACCTATGATTTCACTGATAAAGGGAACTCCCAAAATCTTTAATTGATTCACTGAGATAGTAGATTTTCCTTTTGCCCATGTGGAGCAGTATTTTCTCTATTAACTTGGATTTTATTAACATACTCCACATGCTTGTAGTTTTTAATAAATAACATTCACAGATTTTTGAGCTAATTCCCTTATCTGTATTTGGCATTTGAACTGTATCCTTTTGGGGGGGCTATCAAAAAGAATGTGGATACCTTTGGAGGGGGCTTCCTTTCCCCCCTCAATTCACACTTTTATTTTAATTAAATTCATGTGGTAAAATTAAAAATTATTATATTGTAATACATTTTATTTTACCTTAATTTTATAGGACACTTCTAAAGAAAATGTAGATCTAAATTAAAGCATTTTACCCTTCTTAAATAGATTTGTAATTCTGAAGAATTATAAAAATATCATGAAAGCCATGTTATGTTTTTTTAAATACCACTTTAAAAATGGGTATTTAAAAAATACCCACTAAGGGTAGCAAGCTACCCTTTACCAACTTAACAAATCTGCCAATGGAAAAAAAGAAAGCTCTGATACAATATACAGTTAACTTTGGGAAAAAAAAATATGTTTGGAAATGGATATCTAGATATTAACAAGAGCACATATCAATCTATTAAGAGTTTAGATTCACAATTAAAATGACCCCTAAATGTACATCCTGACTGGAAAAGAAGTTACCTGATGTCATGTCATTAGTATGTCAACTTGTTTACATGGAGACTTTCTTTCTTGGGAGCTATTACATCAGGCTCTCTGCTCTAGTTGTACAATAAATAAAATTTCATTGTGAGGTGATTCAGAAGGCCAATTCCAATAAACTTCTGATGGAAAGAGACATCTGTATCCAGAGAGAGGACTATGGGGACTGAATGTGGATCAAAACATAGTATTTTCACCTTTTTTGTTGTTTGCTTGTTTGCTTTTTTTTCCCCCTCTCATTTTTTTTCTCCTTTTTGATCTGATTTTTCTCATACAGCATGAAAAATATGGAAATATGTTGAGAAGAATTGTTCATGTTTAACCTATATTGAATTACTTGTTGTCCAAGGGAGGGGGAAGATGGGGAAGAAGAGAAAAATTTGGAACACAAGGTTTTGCAAGGGTGAATGTTGAAAACTATCTTTGCAAGTATTTTGAAAATAAAAAGCTATTAAAAAATGTATACACACAAATACACACACATACTTCATTGTGAGCCTTACAAGCTACTGCATAAGGAAAGAAGCTGAACTTTGTAAGGTATGACTTAGGCTGGAAAAGCCTCAAGTAAAGACCCCGCAAAAGAGTCTGTCTGTCATTTCAAGACTAACATAGCTGGCCTCAAGGAGGCTCAATTACCAGAGGTGCTCATCAGATGATGAATTCTTTTTAGCCATAGTGACTCATGAAAATATTCTAAAGCTGTAGAGCAGTGGTATCAAATATAAAGAGAGCCTTGTGGGCCACTGAATGATTTAGAAAACCACAAATTAACATTATCTATGTTATACTGTATTTTTTTAAATTTTGTTAAACATTTCCTAAATACAATTTAATCTGTTTCATGGCACTAGGGAGTTTTACAAATCTGACACCTCTGCTGCAGAGGATTTATAATTTGTAATTTCTGTGGAAGGAGTAGCCAAACTGACAAAGTCAAGAATCCTTGAAGTATTACATTAAAGTAAGCCTTGAAATAGTTATTACTAACATGCTAAAAACCTCACGCCTGCTACACCAATGAAACATTGTATGAGATGGCTATGCTAGATTAAATCGGATCACCGAGAAACAAGTTGGTACCAACAGAGCACCAAACTCAGGAAAATCTGGCTTCAAATTGTCCCAAACATTTAATAGCTGTGCAACTCTGGGAAAAACACTTAACCTCCCGGTGCCTCATTCTCCTTACCTGTAAAATGAAGAGGGTTGGGCTCAATGATCTCTTAACATCTCTTTCAGTTCTAAATTCTATGAGCTACAAATTGAGACTCTAGAATCCCTAAGGCATGTAATATACAATTATTTCTGACATTTCCATCAGTAATGTCATTAATACACATATACATATATAAATTAAAATTTCAAGAGTATCATTTCCATGGTTCCATTAGGCTTAGGCTCAGTAAAGAAATATTCAAAAATTATTTCCAAGTTACATATTCAACAAAATTTGTTCCAGAGATGATATTAATAAAATGTGTTCAGCTAGAATATATGCTTTTATTCATTTTTGCCACACTTAAAGATGACTGCTGTAAAAAGGCTATTTTTGTTTAGATATTATGTGATATTATGACACACAAAGGTGATAGTTTAAGACCAAAGAAAAATGAACACTAGATTCTTCTAAGTAAAGTGTGGAGATTCCCTTTTCAAGGAAAAAAAAAATGAAAGCCAGTGGTGGTCTATAATGAAAATAAAATTTTGTTAAAGCCATATGGGCTTTAGAAAGAAATTCTACCACAAATGCAGAAAATTATTAATAGTATATGAATTGATCTTTCTCTAAATATTGTTAAAATGGTACAAGTGTGGGTAATGATGAATAGGCTATCAATATTTTCTTACCAGGTTGTGCCGGTTTAAAAATGTAGTACTGTTTCTTCTGGTTCTTAACATATCAGCCTGGAATATCTGTGAATTGTCACTGAAACCAAAACACAAACACATTTGTCAAATATAGGCCATCATGGGTTGTAGGAAAAAAAAAAAAGAACCATGTCCCTAAAGTGAACAGCTAGAAAGTACAGTTAGCATCACAATTAATCAACCAAATTTAGATGTGAACCCAAAAATTTGGGCAAACCATCCTTAATGACATTCCTAATATGAACTGCTTAATGTTGTTGGAAAATTAGCATTAAATTTGCTTTCAGATTAAGTTCAGAGTATGACTTTATACCTGTCATTCAAAGTTAGGAGGGGGTTCCAAAATGTAAGCCCCAGATCATCTTTAAGCAATTACCTTTTGATTTGAATGAAGAGGAAATCCAACATGGCAGACTCCAGAAATATCCCTCATTTTCTACTTCCCATTCTATTCAATCCATTCCCATAAAGGGTAATTTTAGAGGAATCGTTGTCTAACTCCTCAGAATCAGTAGTTCCTTAGTAGTTTGCTAATGGAAATAGGTGACAAGGAGAAAAGTGAATAGCTAGAGCATCAACTCATCTCCTAAATTTCTAAGCCATCAAAAAA
>JAJPUD010001089.1:455295-497269 GCA_023553655.1 Myrmecobius fasciatus | reverse complement strand
GGGGGGGCCCTGCCCTGATTCTGGGATGACTGGAGAAGAAAAAGCCAGCTCTGTCGTGGCAAGGGGAAAGAGCCCGGCCCAGCACCCAGCCTGTACAAGTATCAATGCAGGATAATTACATAAGATCGTAATGAAGGATGGCAACCATTCACGGTATGTGAATTACAGTATTGATGCTGCATTGTGCTTGAACAGTATAATTGTTTGGGTCACCGTGATTCCTTCCCCGTTCAATCCTGGAACCTCTGTCATCGAGGGGCTCCTAAGTGGGGTTGCCGAGGGTGGGTCAACTCAGGGCATGGAGACCGGGAGGATGTTAAGTGGAGACCTGATAAGGCTTTACAATGCTTGAAGCCTCTTGTTTTTTGTTTATGGTGGGGAATCTGTGCATCTATTCACGCTCTCCTTCTGGGCCCCAAGGCCTTGGGAAAAGTACTCTCCAGGAAGCCATGGCATTTTGAGAACTGCTTGGTAGGGAGCTCACCAGTATAGAGCTTGGTATACAGTAGGTGCACAATGAATGCTTCTCGATTAGGTTCAAATTGTGAACTTTGGCAAACAGTTTCATTTTCCCAGTGACTTAATTTCTTCATCTATAAAATGCGTATGTTGGATTAGATGGCTACTCAAAGGTTCCTTTGAATGCTAAAGCTATCAAGTCTGTTTTTAAGTCTCGTCAAGTCTATCTTCAAAGTAGATCTTGAATCCATTCCCTTCTCTCCTCTGACACTTTTCTCCACCTTGATCTGGGCCTTCATCACTTCATGCTTGGATTATTGAAATAGACTGTGGGGCAAGGAGAGGAGGGATGATCTATCTGCCTCCATTCTCTCTCCACTCCAATCCATCTCCTACTCAGTTCTCAAAGTTATTTAGTTGCAGATCTGATCATGTTATCCCACACTCCTCAACTCAATAAACTCCTATGGCTCCCTATTACTTCTGGACCAAATTTAAAATTGCCCTTGGAGAGCCCTTCACAACTTGATTCTTTTTCATCTTTCTGTTCTTCTTTCTACCTTCCTTTCCTTCTGCTTACTTTTCAAACCAGTATGATTGGTTTCCTGGTTGTTCCTCACACAGAACGTCCCACCTCTTGACCGTTCCCCATGCGTGGGATATTCTTTCTGCTCATCTCCACTTTCTGGTCTCCTTCAGGTCTCAACTAAAACCCTACCTTTCCTGATCCCACCATTATGAATGCCTTCCCTCAGAGATGACTCCCAGTTAAACCTGTCTCCATCTTGTTTGTACAGTTTTTCATGGTGTCTCCTCCAAACACACTGTAAGCTCTTTGAGATTAGGGGCTGTGATAGAGTACCAGCCCTGAAGTCAGGAGGACCTGAGTTCAAATCTGGTCTCAGACTCTTAATACTTTCTAGCTGTGTGACCCTGGGCAAGTCACTTAATCCCAATTACCTCAGGAAAAAAAAAGATATTAGGGGCTGTCTTTGATCTTTCTCTGTACCCCCTTATCTCAACTAAAATCCTACCTTTCCTGATCCTATCACTATGAATGCCTTTCCTCTGAGATGACTCCCAGTGAAACCTGTCTCCATCTTGTTTGTATGCAGTTTTTTCATGGTGTCTCCCCTAGCACACTGTAAGCTCTGTGAGATCAGGGGCTGTCTTTCTTTGTACCCCCTTATGCTTAGCCCAGTGTTTGGAGGACTGATTCAAATAGGACTCAATGGGATGAAATGGTGCTGAGATCCAGCCACCACCCAAGGCTCTCTGAGTATGTCTAAACTAAGAAGATCCCAGTGAGATGGGAGAAGTGGCCAACTCACCCTAGCTTTTTAGATGGAATAATTGGATTAATAGTGGACTCTCAAACTGGTCAAACTCTCATTTTTACAGGTGAGAAAAGGAAGGCTGTCACAGGTCCAAAGTTCCTCATTTATGGGACTCCTGGGATGATGGCCAAGGGTTATTTCATCGTACGCTGCCAGAGAGGTAAACGTGGAGCTCTGAGGCAGCTTGGGGTGTGGAGTCAGAGGCCTGAGTTCAAATCCAGCCTCAGACACTTATTTGTATGGCCCTGGGCAAGTCATTTTTATTTGCTTGAGACTCCCCATCAGTAAAATGGGAATAATAATAGTACCCATTTCTCAGGTTTATTTTAAGGATCTCATTAGATAATGATTGTAAAGTGCTCTTCACAGTACTTGGCACATAGTAAATGCCTAATAATTTTTTGACCATGGTGGCTGCTCTTTTCTGGATATCTTAAAACTTACTAGTGTCCTTCCTAAAATACAGTGCTCAGGACTGAATCGGACTACTGCACACATATTCTGGCCAGAGCAGAGAGCAGCCAGGACTTTTTGAATTATGACTACAAATACATTTTGTCTGAATTTAAGTGGCTTAGCTAATATTTTATAGAAGGTTGGCAAATCCATAGATCTAGATTAGATTATAAACTCCTTCAGGGCAGGGAATTGCCTTTTTGCCCTTTTTTGCATATCCAATGCTTGGCACAGTGCCCAAAATATAGTAGGCACTGAACAAACTTTTATTGCCTGCCTGACTTGCCCAAGAATCACATAAATAGTAAATTTCAGGGCTGGGATTTGAACTCAGTTCTTGAGACCTGGTATGCTATCTTGGATTTGTCTGAGTGTCCCAGTCCAGCTGTTCTGAGAAGCCTGTTTATTCCCTATCCCTTCTAGAAGTCTTCCTGGGCAGCTAGGGCTCTGAGAAAGGAAGTTTTGTATCTCCTTCCCAAGATGACACAGGAAAGCTTTTTTTTGTAATAAGGCTGTGCTGATTTTTAAAGAGGGAGACCCATAAAATTAGTGGCCAGTTGGCTTCATTTCAATCCTGAGTAAAATATTAGGACAAATAAGAAGGCAATTGATGGGCAAACACTTAGAAGGGAAACAATCTAACGAGCAATTATCAAAGCCAGTTCATAAAATACAGACTGGGTCTGACAAAGCCAATAGCCTGCCCTGATGAAATTATAGGCTTGGTGGATGAGGGGAAATGGATTCTTCATCTGCCTTGACTCTGCACATCCTGGCATGGGAAATCCATAGGTGAATAACAATAACATATTAATATAACAATAATAAGAATAACAAAATGACCTTTGTAGAGCAAAAATAACTTACGTTTTCCTAGCATGCAAGAGACTGCAAAGTGCTTTACACCCATTAAGCTCTGATCTTCACGAGGGCGCTGGGTGATCTGGGACTCTATAATAAGTCACTAAATCTCCAATTTATCCTGTCTATTTTGACTTGCTTGTGTGTTGTCTTGTTTCTTGAGTTTCTAGAAAACAGGGACTGTTTTTTTTAAACCTTTCTGGGAATCCCCAGTGCTTAGCAAAATGCCTGGCGCACAGTAGGTGTTTACGCAAATGTGTGTTAATTTCTTGACTGACTAAATGTCTCTGGATCTGTTTCTTCATCTGTAGAATGAGAAGGCTGGATGTGGTCTCTTACAGATAAAGTACTTAAACGATCCCGGGGCCTTTCTGAAATGCTTTTTGGTTTACAAACTTTTTTTTTTGCTCCCAATGACCCTGTTAGGTAGCTAGGGCTGGTGTTATTACCCCCATTTAACAGATGAAGAAGGGGAAGTCCATAACAGGAAGAAGTCTCATAGCTTGAAAAGGGCAGAGCCAAGCAGGTCCAGTGTCCTGTCAACAACACTGTTCTTGATGATGGGAAGGGCTCCCTAGGGATGAGATGTTCCATAGTGGAGTATGGGGATGGTGAGCTCCCTTAAGCATTGGAGCAGACCCTGGATAGTTGCAGCTAGAGATGTGGTTGGAGGCTAGAGACAGAAGTGGGCTGTACTAGGTGATTTTGGAGGTTTTGTAATTCAGACTTTGGTCGAAGAGACCAAAAGATCTTTTAAAAGGATTTGGGATCTGGAAGCAGTTTGTGGTCCTGCCTGAACATTCACTTGGAAGAAGTAAAGTTCAAGGCAAGTTGTAGGGCTTTGGGTCAAATACCAAAATCAGGAAGCAACTTGTGGATGAATCACAAGGAAGGATTCTGGGATGGCGGTAAAGAACTGGGTCACAGGGGCAGCTAGGTGGCGAAGTGGATAGAGCACCAGCCCTGAAGTTAGGAGGACCTGAGTTCAAATCTAGTTTCAGACACTTAACACTTCCTAGCTGTGTGACCCTGGGCAAGTCACTTAACCCCAATTGCCTCAGCAAAAAACAAAAAAAACAAAAAAACTGGGCCACAAATGACAGACTGGGAGAATCTGACTATATAGTGGTAGAGGCCTGGGAGGACCTTAGAACAAAGGCTGTCAGAGCTGGGAGGGACCTTAGAATGGGATGTTAGAACTAGAGGGACTTTAAAACAGAGAATGTCAGAGCAGGGAGGGACTGGGCAAGAGCCCAGAGCTGCCAAGGCAACCTGGGCATGGTGACTGAAGCAGGGATTTTACATGTACTTGATTCAGGCAAAGAGTCTCAGGGAAGGAGCTGAAGGTAGGGCACATGTATGGATCCTACCAATGATGAGGATCAATCAAAAAGAATCAGAGTGTGACCCTGTGATTTAATTATCAAGAGGGAACTCCCAGGTAAGGAAACTCCCTTCACTGATGCAGATCAGCACCTTCTTTTCAACATGGAGTGTTAGAGAGTACTTGGGATATTGAGGGATTAAGTGACTGAAATTCATGCAGCTTGTGGGATTCGAACACAGGCCATCCTGACTCTAGTGCTAGCTCTCTATTCTTTATACTATGTTGCTTTTCTATGCTATGTTGGGGATGATTTTCCAAAAAATCAGTCATTAGTTGGGGGCAGCAGGAACCTAAAGATTTCTCAGCTGGGCCACTGGATGGTGTCTTTGTCACAGACCTTGCAAGGAAATGAGGCTGAAGATGTCCTTCTGCCTTGAATATCCCCCTTGGGGCATCATGGGAACTTCTGGGAGAGTGGCACAGGGGTTAGGCAGCCTGGCCTCCCTTTCTGAGATGAGCCTCCACTCATGACTTCAGACAAGCCTCATCACCATTAGCTGGTGGGGAGCTGTTTGCCTCTGAGAGGGTGGTCCAGACAGCCCCTCCAAGAAAGGGTGTCCCCTCCCTCGCATCTCCAACCTGCCACTTAGGAGGACATGTTGCCTATGGTCTCTGAAGATCTGAGCAGTAGAGAACAGGGCAGATGTTCATATCACCTCTGCAGGAGTGAAGGAATCCAACAATAAACATTTAGTAAGTGCCTACTATATGCTTCCATAGGAATAAAGAAATACAATAGACATTTAG
Source organism: Myrmecobius fasciatus (assembly GCA_023553655.1). Taxonomy (NCBI): domain Eukaryota; kingdom Metazoa; phylum Chordata; class Mammalia; order Dasyuromorphia; family Myrmecobiidae; genus Myrmecobius; species Myrmecobius fasciatus. The sequence continues at coordinate 492,022 of JAJPUD010001089.1, read as the reverse complement.
TAAGTGCCTACTAGAAGCCTCTCAGGAATGAAGGGATCTAATAATAAACATTTAGTAAATGCCTACTAGATGCCTCTTGGGAGCAAAGGGATCCAACAATAAGTATTTAATAAGTGCCCACTGTAAGCCTCTATAGAAGTAAAGGAATACAATAAGTGCCTACCATATGCCTCTCAGGAGTGAAGGAATCTAACAATAAATATTTAGTAAGTATCTACTGTATGCCTCTCAGGAGCGAAGGAATCCAAAAATAAACATTTTGCAAGTGCCTACTGTATGCCTCCATAGGAATAAAGGAAGACAATAAACCTTTAGTAAGTGGCTACTAGATGCCTCTCAGGAGTGAAGGGATTCAACATTAAATATATAGTAAGTACTTACTGTGTACCTCTCAGGAGTAAAGGAATACAACAAAGATTTAATAAGTGCCTACTGTATGCTTTTGCAGGAATAAAGGAATACAATAGGTACCTACTCTATGCTTCTCAGGAGGGAAGGAATCTAACAATAACTATTTAGTAAGTGTATACCTCTCAGGAGTGAAGGAATCCAACAATAAACATTTAAGAAGTGCCTACTCTATGCCTTTCAGAGTGAAGGAATGTAACAATAAACATTTAAGAAGTGCCTACTCTATGCCTTTCAGAGTGAAGGAATGCAACAATAAACATTTAAGAAGTGCCTACTATATGCTGGACACTGTACTAAGCACATCGAAGACTTAGTTCTCCTACTTCAGACTCAGTTCAAATATACTCTTGCATGAAGCATTTCCTTATCCCCTAAATTGCCCTTCCACAGAGTTACATCGAACAGCTTTGTGCTTTGCTTGGAGTTGAAAGCCCTTCATAACCAGCCCCTGCACACCTTTCCAGACTTCTCGCACCTTACTCCCCAACACATACTCAGGTCCAAGGTCTCTGGCTTCCTGCTGGCCATGAACAAGACCCTCCATCTTTCAGCTCTGGACATGCTCTCTGGCCATCCCCCATGTCTGGAATGCTCTACCTCCTCATATCTATCTACTGACCTCTCCGGCTTCCTAATTAAAATCCCACTTCCTACAAGACTTCCTCAACCTCTCTCATTCCAGTACCTTCCCTCTGTTAATGATTTCCTATTTATCCTGAATATAACTTGCGTTGCATATATTTGTTTGCATGTTGTCTCTCTGTTAGATTGGAAGCTCCTTGAGGACAGGCACTATCTTTTGCTTCCTTTTATATCTCCATGTCTATAATTCCTGGTATATAGAAGGTGCTTAATAAATGTTTACTGACTAAAGGACTGAATTTTGTCCTTGTTTTCTCTTCCTTTAGGAGATAAGATCCTTGGGGGCAGAGAATTTTTCATTTTTTGTATTTATTTGTATTCTCAGTGCTAAGCACAGTGCCTGGTACATAGCAGGTGCTTAATAATAGCGATGGCTCTGATGCCGACCAAGCAGTAAGACACATATGGACAGAAGACAGACAAAAGAAATAACAGAGATAAGAGACCAGCTCGAGAGATGACAGAGACATAGCTGGTCATTCACTCATATTCATTTCCTCATCTCTCCATAATGTGAGTCACATCCCTCTATTGATTATCTTCTAATTATCCATTCCTTCCCCCCATTATCTCCCTAGGACTTTTGACCACTAGGTGGTGCAGTGGATAGAGTATCAAGTCTAGAGATCCAGCTTTAGACACTTTTTAGGTATGTGATCCTGGGGAAGTCACTTAACCCAGTCTGCCTCAGTTTCCTTATCTGTAAAATGAGTTGGAGAAGGAAATGGCAAACCAATCTAGTATCTCTGCCAAGAAGGGGTCATGAAGAGTATGGCGTAACTGAAAACCATCTTTTTATTGTCTATCTTATTGTCTATAAAAGATCCCAAACAGAAAAAGGCCAAGTGGGCCCAAATCTTTGAGTCCTTCTCATCATGATTCACTTTTCCAAGTCCTTATAATGTGGAAAAATGGAATCAGCCATTCTCAGCACATGGGAGGGTTTGCCTACAGAGCACTTATTTTGCCAATGAAAACTCAGAAATTGGTTGTTTTCTCAGGTAGATGAGACAAAGAGCAGGATTGTTGTGAAGATCAAACAAGAGACTATTTGTAAAGTGCTTGGTGCATAGTAAGTGCTATATAAATGCCTCTTCCTTTCTCTTTCCACTTATTTTGTCTACCATGTCCTGTTTGTAGAGTTGTTTGCATGTCATCCCTCCTTCCATTATACTGTGAGCTCCTTGACTTGGAGGGGGTGGGGCTTTCTTTGTATATTCAAGGGCTTAGCACAGTGTTTGGTACATAATAGGTGCTAAATAAATGCACTGAGTGACCTTCAGTTAGTTATTTCACATTCCAGCTGTTCTTGTACACTGTATTTCTTCTCTGTTTCTGTCCTTTATCCCAGAGAATCTAGGAGGGCTGGTTCAGTGAGGAGAGTGGAAATCCTGAACCCGGTTGGGAGGTGCCCATGAATTTATTTTATATATTATAATGACGGGATTTCAATCAAATTGGTTTCCTTTGTATTTCTGTATATTTTATTGTATGCTTTAAAAGCTATGATTCTCAGCAGGGGTCCAGAAACTATATTTCCCAGATTGCCAAAGGGATTCAGAACACCCAAAAGATTAAGAAGTCCTAGGAATAGAGGCTTGGCCTTGGAGCTGCAAGATGTGACTTTGAATCTCACTAGCTGTGGGACCTTAGGCAAGGCACAGCACTACTCTCAGCCTCAGTTGTCTCATCTGGAAAATGGGGCTAATAATAGGATCTTCCTCCTAGGATTGGGCAACTTGGTGGTTCAATGGGTAGTGAAGTCAGGAGGACCTGAGTTCAAAGTTGGCTTTAGATATTTACTGTGTGATCCCAAGAAGTCATTTTACCCTGTTTACCAAGAAAACTCCAAATGGGGTGAAGAAGTCACTCAACTCTGTTTACCTCAGTTTCCTTATCTGTATAATGAGCTGGAGAAAGACATGGCCAATTACTCCAGAATCTCTGCCAAGAAATCCCCAAATGGGATCAAGAAGAAGTCACTTAACCCTGTTTACCTCAGTTTCCTTATCTGTACAATGAGCTGGAGAAGGAAATGGCCAACCACTCCAGAATCTCTGCCAAGAAATCGCCAAATGGGATCAAGAAGAAGTCACTTAACCCTGTTTACCTCAGTTTCCTTATCTGTACAATGAGCTGGAGAAGGAAATGGCCAACCACTCCAGAATCTCTTCCAAGAAATCCCCAAATGGTCATGGAGAGCCAGCCATGATTGAAAAATGATTGAACAACAATAAGCCTCCCAGGACTGGTGCAAAGATGAACTATTATGTATCCAGCACCTTGTACGCTTTGAAGAGCTCCAGAAATGCCAGTTATTATTATTATTGTTATTATTGTTATCATTGCACCTGGTATGGCTCCCTCCCCAAACCTCCTGGCACCCTCAGCCCTCCTCTGGGCTTAGCCCAAGGGGTACCTCCTCCAGGAGCCCTTCCCTCCTTTCTGCCCCACTCTTTATACACTCTCCTAAGAGTTTCTCTGTACTTATTTGTGTGGACACATTATATCCCACTGGTTGACTGAAAGCTCTTTGGGGGCTGGGTTTGTATCATTTGTCTTTGTAACTCTGGTGTCTAGTTACATATTTAAAAATGGATTTGTGATTTCAGACCTCTAGGGAAATCTCAGTGTGAGAGGTCTGCTCATCCAAAGCAAGCTGGCTCTTGGTTTGTGACTTGGATGAAGTCTCAGAGAGTTGTTGGGAGTGCACGGAGAGGTCCAGGGTCCACAACCTACAAGTATCAGAGGCAGAATTTGAACTTAAGCTAGGTAGCCCGTTGAATAGAGTACTCAATTGGGAGTCAGGAAGGCCTGAGCCTTGGATATTTATTATATGATTTGGGGTAAATCATTTGAATTCGACCTCAGTTTTCTCATCTGTAAAATGGGTTAGAGAAGGAAATGGCAGACCACTCCAAAATATTGTCAAGGAAACCCTCTGCCCAATTATAAGAGCAACCTACTGTCTTGTTGTAAGGATCAAAGGAGATTATATTTGTAAAGTGCTTACCTTATAGAAATACTAGCTATTCTTATTCTCATCTTCAAGAATGGCTCTCTATATCCTATAACATTGTCTTCTTTTTTTCTTATTTATTTATTTTCTAATAGTATTTTACCTTTATACACACACACACACACACACACACACACACACACACACATATATATATATTGCTGAGGCAATTGGGGTTAAGTGACTTGCCCAGGGTCATATATCCAGGAAGTGTTGTATCTGAGACCAGATGTGAACTCAGGTCCTTTTGACTTCAGGGCTGGGGCTCTATCCACTGCACCACCTAGCTGCCCTCCAAATCCTTATAAAGATACTTTCCAACATCCATTTTTGTAAAACTTTGTGTTCCAAATATTTCTTCCTCCCTTCCTTATCTCCCCCTTCTCCAAGACAGCAAGCAATCTGGTATAGGTTAAACACGTACAATTCTCTTAAACATATTTTCATTTCTGTCACGTTGTACAAGAAAAATCAGATCAAAAGGGGAAAAAAATCAGACTGTTCAAATAATAAGTTCCCGGCACACCACAGGCACTTAATAATTGCAGGTTCAATCAAATCCAATTGAAGAGTTTCCGATTTCTCCCTTGGGAGAATCTTAGTGCCTGCCTACATGGGACTCAAAAGTGATGGAGTAACTCAGTACCCGGAAGCCTTACTTAATACTAATAGTGAGGGGATTTTTACGTGAGTCAAAGTCCCTTCTACCTCTGCTTTACATTCTAAGCCATTCCAATGGGCCTCCATGGAGAGGCAGTTTCCATTCAGGAAGACAGCCTCATTCCTGGAGAATTCTCATTATTTCCGAACACACAAAGAGTTAGGCTGTGAGCTGTTTTAAGTCTCTGCTCTAAAATGTAGACAGTGATGATTATAATTTACTTCCCAGGATAGCTTCCGTTATTTATTCTCTCTTCCCCTCCTCTCCCCCCCCCCCCCCGCCCCAGCATATTGCTGAGTTCCTAGATTTTTCAGCGAGCTTGCAAACTAATTTCTTCCCCCAATCCTCTCTGGGGTTAAGTCCACAGAGCCCTCTGCTACCCGTTCTGAATTTCTTTTGCAGGAGTTTCTTTCAAGGGAGGGGGGCAGGAAAGAATTATTTAGAGGAACAGATGAGAGGATCTGTCATATTATGCAGGTTTTAAAATGTATGGAACACACGTGCTGGTGAATCAAAGGTGTTCCCAACTATTTTGTCCAGGAGTGTTATTTAAGGCATCAGCTAAATGTCAGTTGCTGTTCCTAGGAACGTAAATTGAAAGCGAGAGAGGAAAAACAATAACAGCAACCAAAGGTAGGTTTTATAATATCCAGAGTCAATTCTTTAGCAAATATAGAAGTAATGATAGCCCTAAGGAGACTGGAACTTTCTCCTTATCTCTTTTCTCCAAAATACCTAGCTCAGGGCCAATGGCTCAATAAATAACAGCTTAATCCAGAATACTCAATAGCTCCCTATTGCTTGTAGGACCATACAGAGACTTTAAAATCTGCCACGAGTTGACAGGGCCAATGGCTCAATAAATAACAGCTTAATCCAGAATACTCAATAGCTCCCTATTGCTTGTAGGACCATACAGAGACTTTAAAATCTGGCACGAGTTGACACTTGCCTAACTTTCGGGGATTATTGTTTATCATTCCCAACCCAGACGGGCTAGCTTGCTGTTTTTTTTTTTTTCAAATACTTCCTCTCCTTCTGCTGTCTTCCCATAGGTTTTCTGAGATTCCTGGAAAAAGTTCTGCCTCTTAAAATCCTGAGCTTTCTTCAGGGAAGCTCTTCGTTTCCTCATTGTTTTCTCCCTCATCAAATATGTCCTGAGTTCAAATCCAGCCTCAGATACCTACTAGCCGCCATGTGATCCTAGATAAGCCACTTGAAGTGCTTTCTGCCTCAGTTTCCTCATCTGGAAAATGGGAGTAATAATTCTTATATTACCTTATAACTGCTTTAAAACAGGGCTTCTTAAACTTTTTCCACTCATGACCTCTTTTTGCCTGAGAAAGTTTTATATGACCCTGAGTATATATATAAACTGGCCTTTAAACTAATATATGAACTAGTATATAAACTACGAATCAATCATTTGTTGATGATTAATCATAATTTCATCCCTCCCACATTCAATTATGAGATCCCATAAAAGCTAGGCCTTAAAAGGCCAGAGGTGCACGATTGAAGAATTGATAATAGCTAATATTTCCATGGCATTGTAAGGTTTGCCAAAGGCTTTACATATGTAATCTCACCTGAGCCTTAGAAGACTCTCACAAGGTGTGTGATCTTGGGCAGGTCATTTTACCTTTCAGTTTCTCCATCTATAAAAAGAGGGGGGTTCGACTCAATGGCCTCTAAGCTTTCTTCCAGCTATAAATCTGTAATCTTGTGATCCTAGTTGTGTGACTCTTAGAAGTCACTTCATCCTTCAGGGCCCCAGTTTCCCCATCTGTAAAGGGAGTGGATTAGCTCCAGGTCTATGATTCTATGAACCCTCTGAGATAAGTATTATAGAACTTATTCTGGTTATTTTACAGAGTTCATTATGTATCTGAGGTCACACAGCCAGTAATAAGAATAATATATATATATATATATATATGCAATTTATATACTGCTTTAAAGTTTACAAAATGCTTTGCAAATATGATCTCATTTGATCATCACAACAACCCTGGGAAGTAGGTGCTGCTATTATCCCCATTTTACAGATAAAGAAACTGAGGCAGACAGCTGTTTAAGTGACTTGTTCAGGGCTACAGAGTTAGTAAGTGTGTGAGGCTGACTGTGATTCTAGGACCCATGCTCTAACCACCATGCCACCTAGCTGTCTCAGAGGCAGGATCTGAACTCAGCTCTGGTCCATCCCTCTTTTGAGGGGCTCTCTCTGTTACAAACAGTGAAGTTCACCTGGGAAGCCCTTTCCATTGCTAATGTTCTTCCAGGCTGGCAGTGAAGAACAGCTCACTTTTCACCCTGAGAAACCTGGGCTAGCATTGTTACAGGGAGAGATGATGTGCTCGAGAGGCTCCATCCCATTTTCTCTGCCCGTTATTCCCCAGCATCCTACAGCCTCCAAACCCCAGGCATGGAATGAAGGGAGGGTCTTCTCTGAATAAGGATTGTGTTTTTAATTCTTCCTCACCGCCCTCCTGTCTGTCTGCATGGTACCATTCTAGGGCCCTTGGCTTAGTGGTGATGCTTGGTCCAAAGACTTCAGGAGGGTCCTGGCTTCAGGAGGGTCTGAATCCCGCCTCTGACAACAGCCCAGTCATCCAGCTTCTCCAAGACTCGGTTCCCTATGCCCAAAGGGCTATCAGACTGTGCATACCCTTTGATCCATTTTGTTTAATGTTTCTACTGGGCTTATATCCCAAAGAGACCTTACTTTTTTTTTTTTTTTTTTTTTTTTTGGCTGAGGCAGTTGGGGTACAGTGACTTGCCCAGGGTCTCATAGCTAGAAAGTATTAAGTGTCTGCGGCAGGATTTGAATTCAGGTCCTCCTGACTTCAAGGCTGGTACTCTATCCACTGAGCCATCTAGCTGCCCCCCAAGAGATCTTAAAGGAAGAAAAGGGCCCCACATGTGCAAAAATGTTTGTGCAGCCCTTTTTGTGGTGGAAAGAAACTGGAAACTGAATGGTTGCCCATTAGTGGAAGAATGTCTGAGTAAGTTATGGAATATAAATGTTATGAAATATTATTGTTCTATAAAAAAGGATCAGCAGGATGATTTCAGAGAAATTTGGAGAGACTCACAGGAACTGATGCAAAGTGAAGTGAACAGAACTAGGAGATCATGTACATGGCAAGATTATATGATGATCAATTCTGATGGATGTGGCCCTCTTCAACAATGAGGTGATTCAGGCCATTTCCAATGATCTTGTGATGGAGAGAGCCATCTATACCCAGAAAAGGACCATGGGAACTGAGTGTGGATCACAACATGGTTATTTTCACTCTTTTTGTTGTTATTTGCTTGCATTTTGTTCTCTTTCTCATTTTTTTCCCTTTTTAATCTGATTTTTCTTGTGCAGCACGATAATGGCGGAAATATGTGTAGAAGAATTGTACATGTTTAACATATATTGGATTACTTGCCATCTAAGGGAGGGGGTGGAAATTTGGAACACAAGGTTTTGCAAGGGTCAATGTTGAAAAATTATCCATGCCTATCTTTTGAAAATAAAAAGCTTTAATAAAAAAAGACTCAGTTTCCACTTTTGAAGATAACTATACTGAGAGTATTGATCTCATGGATCAACAAGACTTAGATGCCATAATGTAGCTTTGTGGGGGCAGCTAGATAGTGCAGTGGATATGACAGCTAGGGGGTGCCATAGTGCACAATATTGGTTCAGACATCAGGAATATTCTTTCTGAGTTCAAATCCCACTTCAGACAGACACTTACGGGCTGAATGATCCTGGTCAAGTTTAACTCTGCCTCAGTTTCCTCATCTGTAAAATGAGCTGGAGAAGGAAATGGCAAACCATTCCAGCATCTCCGCCAAGAGAAGTCATGAAGACAAATGTCATGAAGACTAATTGAACATGACTGAATGAAAAAAAGTTTTGCAAACTTTAACATGACATTGAAATTTTAGTTATTATTAATATTGGATTACCTTTGTGAGTAGTTGTATGACCAGGGATCTGAAGCCAGAGGAGTCTGGCTCATGGGATCCTAGATTTGGAGTTGGTACAGGCCTTTGAGGTCCTTGATCCCAAAGTCCCATTTAATTGAAGAGAGTGTTAATGACAAGACTACAGCTGGAAAGGGTCTGAGGTGAGATTTGAACCCAGTCTAATTCTTAACACTACCCACTATAGCATACTGTTCCTCATTCAACATACAATAAAGCAGTTATTAAGCACCTATTATATACCAGTCATTGAGCTAGGGTCTGGAATTCTAGTATAAAACCAAAAAAATGACTATTTTCAGAGTTCACCCTCTTTTGTTGTTAGTTGTTTGATTCGCGTTTGACCTTTGGGACCTCATTTGGGCTTTTCTTGTCAGAAAGACCAGAGGGGTTGACATTTGTCTCCAGCTCATTTTATACTTGAGGAAACTGAGGCACAGAGGATGAAAGTGACTTCTTCTTGACCCCATTTGGGGGTTTCTTGGCAGAAACTGGAGTAGTTTGCAATTTCCTTCTCCAGCTTATTTTATAGATGAAAAACTGAAGCAAAAAGGGTAAAGTGACTTGCTCAGAATTACACACCTAGTAAGGATCTGGGGCCAAATTTGAACTCAGAAGTCGAGTGTCCCTGACTCCAGGCCCAGTGCTCTATGCACTATGGTGTCACTTAGATGTCTTATCCACTGTGCTACCTACTTGCCCATAATATGACATAGATAATGCTAATTTTCTAAGTCAATATGTATCCTATAGGGTTCTATTTTAATTTTCTTTCTGTATTGCTCCAGGAAATTTTTTAACATAGTAAATTATAGTAAATAATATAGCAAATACAGTAAATTATAGTAAAATAGTAAAAAATTACCATCTTGCATTAGTAGAAGTTTTACATATTGATAAAATCATAGGTCTAGAGTAATGCCTATCTAGTACATTATCATTACTGTTATTAATAATCATTATTATTTTGAGTCAGATCTTTACCTGTAAAAGGGATTCCCTCTACAGAGGAAAACTGGGAACACATCTGTATTTAAAGTTTTTAAAATTGCCTTGGGTGCTAAAAATTTAAGTGCTTTGCTGTGGGTCACAAAAGCAGCAAGTGTTAGAATTGACTCAGGTTTTTCTGATTCCAAGTCTTCTATCCAATTCTCCATAATTCCTTTTGCTTTGCATACAGTAGGAGCTTAATAAATATCTGTCAAATTGAATGGAATTATAGACCACACATTTAGAGCTGGAAAGGATTTCAGAAATGAAATCCTATGTTCCAATAGGAAGATCTCTGAAAGGAGAATGACACTTGCTGATAGACATCCAGATAGAAAAAAAAGCAAAGTCAGGATTCGAACTCTGCTCTTTGCATGATAGCAATTGTTTCTTCCTTATGGGCTCTGATATGGATAACAAGAAGAATCTGTGGCTTGGCTGAACTGACTTGAGGAAGATGAATGTTCTTGTCTGATCCCATGTGGCAACCCTGGCTCCTCATGTCAGGAGAAGTTTCCTTGATGGCTGAGTAACTGCCCAGTACCTTAATAGCAGTTCACATTTACATGGTGGATGCCCCCCAAAGACTTCTTCCCCTTACCTGGGGTATAAGGAAACACTTCTTGACATCAGGGCTGGCCAACAGTGAACCGAGCTGTCTGGGGAGGTAGTGCCAAACCATAGAGTAAAGCCTTTTCTGGTCTCAGCTAACAGAGCTTCCCTTAGGCTCCTTCCCTTCCTCCAACTAACCAAATCACCTTATCTTTATTTTGTCTATAGCTCTATTTCTATACATGGTAGCTAGATGGCGCTATATTGGATAGAATGCCAGGTTGGGAGAGAAAAGACTAATTTTCGTGAGTTCAAATCTGGCTTCAGACACTTCCTAGCTGTGTGATCCTGGGCAAATCACTTCACCCTGTCTGCCTCAGTTTCCTCATATGTCAAATGAGCTGAAGAAGAAAGCAGCCAATAGCTCCAGTATCTCTTCCAAGGAAACTCAAATGAGGTCATGAAGAGTCCAACCCAATGGAAGGACAATGACATATTTCCATGTTTTATGGCATCTCCCAAGATAGAAATATAAACTTTTTGAGCACAAGGACTGTTCTGGTTTTGTCTTTGTGTATGTAGTGCTTAGTAGAGTGCCTGGCACACAGCAGGCACTTAATAAATGCTTACTGACTGACTGATAGTATCTAGCACAGTGCTTCAGGAAACTCCTGTATAAAGGGATTCTCTCTGTTACTGCATGTCATTGCTGCTGTCTTTGTGATTCTCAAAATTCTCCATAGTGCCTGGGGCATAGAAGGTGCTGAATAAATGCTAGTTTATAAGCATTTATGTGATTTATGAAGATATACAGAGCCAGTTGGTGCCAAAGGACTCGCCTCTCCTCGCTCCCCTTCCTACACACAGTAGGAACTTCATAATTGCTTTTGGTCGATTGACCCTGAGATTCTTTCCATCTCTATACCTGTGATCTTATGGTCCTATGATTGATTGATAGTGGGCTCTCTGTAATAGAAGGGCACTGAGTAGAAACCAGATGACCCTTTGTCTGGGATGTTCCAGTGGGATATCTGTGGTCAGTAAGGACTCGGTGTCCCGAGCTGTTCAGAGATCCTGGGATTTTGTCATCTGGGCTTCTGAAACATGAGTATGTGGTAACTTGCTGTTGTCCAACTCCCTCCTCTTGGTTTCAAGCAACTACCATGCTCTCAGGGAAAACCTCAGCTTAGAACAGGGCACGGACAGACACGATCTGGGAGTCCAGAGCTGAGCAACTTCATGTCAATATATGGATTAGGACAGCTGCCCTTCCAGATCACCACCCTCCCTGCTCCCCCTCTGAAGAACCACCGGGAAAAAAGGAAGAACAAAACTCAAATTTGGAAGCGTTTGAATGTAACAGTGTCTTTGATGCACTGAGTGTGGAGGGCCGACAGGGATGCTGGAGATGCCTTGGAGCGGCTCCTGACAGTTAGGAGGAAACAGCAAAACCAAACAAAAAAGGGACGGAAAATGGAACAGCCTTTGTGCGATAGCCCCTAACCTGTTCTTTATGCATAAAAACCACTTAAGCAAATGACTAATTCATTTTGATTACAGTAGATCTGAACCTCCTGAGGAAGCCGGCAAAGGATTTATAATATTTTAATATAAGACAAGCCTTTCCAAAGGTATTGTCTCGGGAGCTCGATTTAAGGCAACTATTCTAACTTCAGCCACTAGCTGATGCTATTGGACATATAGACAGAGAAATATAGATATATTTTAGCATCTGCAGAGAATCGAGGAAGAGAGAGGGCCTCTTAACACTCCTACTAGGTCCATCTGAGGGGAAGCGGCAGGCGGGGGTTTGTTGGGCTTTTTTTAGGGAAACGGGAGGAAAAGAAACGACGTCCGAGAAGCTGTTTAAAAACACATATATGCAGAGCTATGCGTGAACCCCTCCAAAATATCATGGAGACAGAAGCCTCCCACCATCTGGGCCAGACTGAGTGCGTCTGTGTGGGTTTGAGCACTGGGTATTGACAGCCACTTGTCAGTCTAACTTCGAGCCCAGTGCCTTAACTTCGAATGCTGGAAGGGTTTACTGAGTCCTGTCTTTTCTCTCTCTCCTCCCTTCTTTCCTTTTCTTTGGTCTCATCTCTCTGCTTCTTCTCTCTCATCCTATCTTTTTTCTTTTTACTCCTATTTTTTTCCTTCTTTCTCCTTCTCCTTTCATTTCTCTATTTTCTTTCTTCTTCCCTTCCCCCTTGCTTCTATTTCCTTTCTTCCTTTCTATTTTTCTTTTCTTTTTTCTATTTTTTCTTTTTCTCTCCTTTTTTCTCATTCTTTTCTTTTTTCTCTCTTCTTCCTTCTTTTTTCCTTCATTCCTTCATTTTACCTTTCTTCCCCTTTTCATTTCTATTTTTCTTTCTTTTTCTCTTATTTCTTTCTTCTCTCTCTCCTTTCTTTCCTTCCTTTCCTTTTTCTCTCTTTCCTTTCTTTTTTCTTCCTTCCTTCTTTTCCCTCTTTCTTCCCTCTTTCCTTTCTCGGTATTTTTCTTTTTTTCCCCTCTCATTTCTTTCTTTTCTCTCCTTCCTTTTATTTTCTCTCCTTTCTTCTCTCCTTCCTTCCTTTCTGTCTTTCTCTTTTCTTTCTCTCTCTCTCCTCTCTTATTTTTTCCAATTCCTTTCTTCTTTTCTCTTGTTCTTTTTTCTTTTCTTTTTTCTCTCATTTTTCTTTTCTCTCATTCCTCCATTCTTTCTCTCCATCTTTTTTCTTCCCTTCTTTTCCTCTCTCCCTCCCTTCTTTCTTCCCTCCCTCCCTCCCTCCCTCCCTCCCTCCCTTCCTTCCTTCCTTCCTTCCTTCCTTCCTTCCTTCCTTCCTTCCTTCCTTCCTTCCTTCCTTCCTTCCTTCCTTCCTTCCTTCCTTCCTTCCTTCTTTTTCTCCCAATGATACTTCAAAGACCACTCAGGGTTAGAGCTGCCTACTATTTCAGTTTGGGGAGAAAGAGGACACCTCAACTGAGAATTACTGATATTTGTCTAGATCTTGTGCCCCCAATTCCTCATGTGTCCAATGTTTCCAATATTTCCAATACACACCACTGTATCTTGTTCCTGGGGACAGGCCCACTTTTCAATATAGTATTTTAGAAAAACTCCTTATTCTGGTCCCCTAGCTCTCTTTCCACTCTTATCCATTTTTCACAATTAACTTCCTGAAGTGCAGGTCCATCAAGCCTTTCTCCAGCTCAGTAAACTCCAATGGCTCCCTATTACCTCTAGGGTCAAATCAAAAATCCTGTTTGGCATTTAAACTTCTTCACCCGCTAGTTCTTTCCTATGGTTTTGGTCTTAGATTTTACATACTCCATGTTACAGCCATACTGGATGACTTACTTGCTCCTTCTTCACACATAACACTCCATCATCTCTTATCGCCATGCCTTTGCACCAGCTGTATCCATACCTAGAATGCTCTCCCCCTCATCTCTAACTCTAAAAATACCCGACTTCCTTTATGACTCAGCTCAAGATCTACTATTCCAGCTACCCTAGCCTTTCCCACTAGGGTTTCCTTCCACCTACAAAGTTCGGAAGTGTTTGCTATCTTCCTGATTAGAATATAAACTCCCTGGAGCAGCTAGGTGATGAAATGGATAGAGCCCCAGTCCTGAAGTCAGGAGGACCTGAGTTCAAATGTGATCTCAGACACTTAACACTTCCTAGTAGTGAGACCCAGGGCTAGTCACTAAACTCCAATTGCCTCAGAAAAACAAACAAAAAAAGAATATAAGCTCCCTGAGGGCAGGGAGTATTTTTTACTTTTTCTTTATATCACCAGTGCCTGGGACATTTTAAGGATCTAATAAATGCTTATTGATTGGTTAATTAGCTTCTTGAACTTTCCTTAGGAATAATTAGAGAAACTAACTTTGAGTAAATAGTTGACCGCCAGTTAATGAGTTACATCTCCTAGGTAACACATTTGCATTTCTGAAGATTTTTGAAGATCTAATCCAAGAAATGCTGAGTGTTTAATCAAGGTCATAGAAGAAGTCGTTTTGGTTCAAGGTGGGATAAAAGTGAAGAGAGGGCTTCAGAAGTAGCTCTGAGGTCTTGTGGCTAGAGACTGTGGGCTTTTGGGTGAAAGGAAGTAGGAGTATTTGCTTTAGTATGCAACACTCACTCCCAGGCTCTCTCTGTCTCCTCTCCCTCCTACCTCTCTGCCCTCCCTCCTTTCCTTCCCTTTCCCTCCCACTGTTTCTCAGCCTCCTTCTGTTTTCCCCTCTTCTCTTTCCTCCTTTCCACCCCCCCTCTCATTTCCTCTCTCCCTCCCCCCTCTCTATTTATCTGTCTCTCCTCCTCTCCCTCTCTCTTCCCCTCTCTTCCTTTCTTTTCTTCCCCTTCTCTTCCCCTTTGTCTCCCTCTCTCTTCCTCTTTTCTGCTTTCCCCTTCTTTCCTCTCCCCATCTCTCTTTTCCTTCTCTCTTTCTTCCATGATCCCTTCTTTCTCCCTTCCTTCCCCTCACCGATCCTGTATCTGTGACTTAGCTGTACACTCCCCCTGCTCCTGCAGCCTGCTGAGAGATGAATCTTCAGTGATGATCTGCTTCTCCCTTTCTCTCTGTTTAGGGCTAGGGGGACTAGAACTTCTGAATGCCTCCATCTCTGAGGCTGCATATGGGCCTAAGATACAGAATGGTGAAGCAGAGAAAGTACTCAATTTGGAGTTTAGAAGACCTTTATTTTAACCTTTCTAACTGTGTGACCTTAGGCATGTCACTTAACTGCTCTCAGCCTCGGTTTCCTTTTCTGTAAAATGAAGAGCTTTGACTCAATGACTTCTAGGTCCCATTTAAACAGGTGACTCCATGATGCTGTGTGCTAGTAGGAAGGGCATTGACTATCCCAAGTTATGCTTCAGTCATCTCAAATATCTTTTTCCTGAGCTCCCTAACCCATCTTCTTCTTACACTTGTTTTTGCTCCCATCTTAATTTTTTCCCATTCTCTATTCTCTAATCAAGAACTCTGGATAGGAAAGACAGATTTAGCATGCTCTTTTTGAAAGGGAGATAATAATAATAGCTAATAATATAATAAAAATATAAAAATAATAATAATGATAGCTGATTCTAATGAGAAGATATAGAACTTAAAAATTTGTAAAATACTTTAAAAATATTATCTTATTTGATCCTGGACACTGGTGCTATTTATTATTATTATTATTATTATTATCCTATCTATTTTATAGATGAGGAAGGGAAATGATTTGTCTAAGATCCCATGGATAACAAGTATCTGAGGCAGCATTTGAACTCAGGTCCTCTGTCCCCCAAATCAATGATCTCTCTACTGTACTTCACTGCCTCTCCTAAATGCAGTTTTCCATTTTGAACAAAATTTTCCCACCTCCAACAATTAGCTAGAGCTAGTGTAATAACTTATATTTACACCATGACTACAGCATAGTTTTTTTTTCTTTTTTCTTTTCAGTATTTCTTCCTCGTCCATATGGACACTGCCTCTGGCAGCTCCTTCCTAGTCTATAGGGGCAGTAACGTTATAGATCCAACCTTCTCTCTTATTCAGTCACTGTAATAATAACAACCATCACTGTTGACATCTCCATAGCAATTGACGGCTTACCAAGGAATTTTCTCAGAACCACTCTGCAAGTTTTCTACTCCAGTTATTCCCATTTCACAATAAAGGCACAGAGAAGTTAAATGGTCCAAACATCCAGTGACAGAGCCTGGATTTGAACCCAACTGAAGTTCCCAACTTTAATTCCAGTACCATATTTACCTAATTAGATACAGGGTGTCCCCAAAGACCAATAATGCAAATTCTCATTCTTTCCCAACAGTAGGGTTTTCATGGGGACTAACTGTACGATATACTGCTGGCTGACATATACGATACAGAAGAACAATTTAACAATTCTCAAATTAGCAAACTACTTATTTCTGTTCTTTTTGCAAAGGATAATAACATCTCAGCTTAAAAGTATTTTGAGTTGCTGAATCTAACCAGAAATTGTTGACGGGGCCTGGGTCCCCGTTGTGAAATTCAAACATAATCTCATTTGCCAATGGGTGCCCTAATGGTTTAAAAGAACATGGTACCTCTTAAATAGAATAGAACACATGATTAGCCTTGTCAATGAAAGAATAAAAGGGCCCTCATGAATGAATTTGCTAATTGTTCTTCCCTACTTTGGCCAGCAGTCTTCAGCTATAAAAAATAGGCAGATCCCCACACACCATAATAGATATTTATGTCTTGTAGCTCTATCTACATATTACACATAGGATACCACATATACATGCATGCAAGCATGCACACATGTGTAGGCAAAACACACAGACAGGGCTAATGCTCTAGATGTCATATTGGTCTGGTGATCCCAACGCTTGATCCTGAACACTTCCTTTTAGTCCAATTCAAGAAATAACTATTAAATGCCTGCTATGTGCCAAAGTGTCATCCACCACAAAGATGAAAGAAGGCAGCAAGAGCTAAACCCAGAATTTAGGTAACCTGAGACCCAGTGCTTGGATAAATGATCATTCTCTCAACAATAAGTCTACAGGGCTCACTGCAAAAACCTGAAATTTCCAGTTTTGGGAAAGAAAGAAAGAGAAAGGGAAAAAAGAGGAGGGGAAAAAGAAGAGAAAGAATAAGGGAGAAAAGAAGAAAAATAATGAGAAAGAGGAGGATGAAAGAAAGAGAGGAATAGAAAAAAGATGGAGAGAAGAGGAAGAATGAGAGAAAGAGGAAGATGAAAGAAAGGAAAAGACAGAGAGAAAAAGAAAGAATAAAAAAGAGAAAAAGTAAAAAAATGAAAATGAGGAAGATGAGAGAGGAATAGCAAAAGAAGGAGAGAAAGAGAAAAAGGAAGATAAAAGAAAGAGGGAGAAAGGAATAAAAAAGAGGGAGAAAGGAAGAGAAAGAATTAGGGAGAAAAAAGAGGAAAATAAAAGAGAGAGAGGAATTGAAAAAGGAGGAGGGAATGAGGAAGATGAAAGAATGTGAAAGAAAAAGATAGCAAGGGAGAGTAAAATTGAGAGGGAGAGAAAGAAAAATGAGAAAGGAGAGACGGGAAGAAAGACAAAGACAGAAAGGAAGAAAGACAAAGACAGAAAGGAAGGAAAGAAAGAAAAGAAGGAAGGGAAGAAATGGATACAAATCCATAGTAAGAAGGTAAGAAGCAAAGAAGAAAGAATGGAAGGGAGATGAGAGATAGAATGTGAAAGAGAAAAAGAGGGGAAAAAGAGAGGAAGAGAAAATCCAACTCACCATGTCAGTCCTCTCCTTGCCTCATCTCTATTGCCAGGCCATTGCTGGACTGGCTGCCCTGATTTTAACTAATCACTCAGTTAACAAGTTAGCTCCCTTTAAGCTCAGGCGGGTACCCAGTGATTCGGCAAACACAATAAAGAAATCAGCCCGTCACCGATACAGAAGTCAGAATGAGGTTTAAATCAAATCATCCTCGACAACAATGACATTAATTATGCTTTTAACACGTTTTTACTGCTCTGTTTTTTTTACTTCACGCCACATCTGTGTGAACAATATCAAAAAGATTTACGATTTTCTTTCGTAATTACAGACATACAGCCAGCTCACTTATCAAAATACTTGCTGAGCAATCAGACCATATAGCATTCTCGGCAAAAGATTTGTGTTGACAGCAGCCATTCAAAACAAAAATGTTGAATCAGGGCTTCCAAAAAAAAAAAGCCTTCGACAAATAATTTGCCTGTCAAGAAACAGAAAAACAGGGGAGTGAGCGTTTGGGCATTCTGGCGAATTCTAACGGAATATTATTTCCAAGGGAGGGAGCTGGGGCTGAGATTCTCAGAACACTGGCAACTGAGCTGACATTTGATTCTTGTATCTCCAGATAAAATTTAATGAGAACAAAAATATGTCTTCCTAATTCCCCTAAGAAATCATTAAAACATTTTGTTATTCTTAAATGTCTCGAAAATGAATTAGAGGCCCTGAAGGAGCCTTTTGTAGGGTATATCTCCATCAGTTACAGGCTGCTCATTCTCAGACTTGTTGACAGCTGGGGCCGACTTCCCCCATCTCGTATTGAGGAGAGCTGGGAAATGAGGCAATCAAAACCCATATCAGGCTAGAAATGACCTTCCTTTTTAGTTGGGGGGTGGTGGAAGGAATAGGGGACTTTTCTCTTAATCAAGGGAATTCTTGGGTCCCTGAGAATCAGGTTTGGTTTCCAACACTGATACCATGAAAAAGTAGTCCCCAGATTGTTTACGATATATAGCTGAAAGGGACTTCAGAGATCTCCAAGTCACACTAGTAAGCATCAGAAGTAGAATCTGAACCCCGTTTTTATGATTCCAGAGTGCTGCCCCTGAGGAATCAGGAATTTGTATTACTGGGAGGAGTAGTAGGAAGGACATAAATATAATCCAGGAGGCAGCTAGGTGGCTCAGTAGATAGAGTGCTGGACCTGGAAGATCCAAATTCAAAGCCAGACTTAGACTATGACCAGCTGAGTGTGAACCACTGATTGCCTTAATTTATCGGAGAAGGAAATGGCAAACCACTCCAATAGCTTTCCTATGAAACATCCCATGGACATTACTGACATGCACGAAGAGCTGAACGTAACTGAACAACAACAAAAATGATCCTTTGAGGAAGAAGAGGGAGAAAGCATTAATAAATAAATTAGGGAGATGAGAAATGGCTTTCTGTAGAAAAAAGTTAGGGATTTTAAAGTAGATATGAGGGATAGCCTGTACAAAGACAAGGAAGTTGGAGGCAGAGGGGCTGGACTTTGGTTAACAGATCTCCGGTGAGGAAGAACCCCATTAATCTCAGAGGCAGCCCATTCCACTGTGGGACAAATCTAATGATCAGAAGTTCTCTCTGCACTCCAAGCATAATTTAGCCCCTCTTTAGTTTCTACCCATTACTACCCAGCTGGACCAAGCTGAATGAGCCACTTGGATTTCCTACCACAGCCTGTGGATTATTGGAAATTGATGATTGGATGACTCTGAGTCTTCTATTCTCTAGACTAAATACTCTTGTTTTTCTTCAATTAGTTCTCATGTGAGATAATCCTGGGCCCTTTTTTACCAGCCTCTCTGGTTTCTACTACCTTTGCTCCCCATGCACAGAAAGTACCAAAAAATATGGTGTTAATTTAGGGACCATTGGGATGTGAAAGTTACACGCACTTTAAATGGAAAGTGGCCAAAAGGAATTAGAATGCATGGACAGGTCTCAGAGGAGGGAGGGACTTGTGGGCAGGTTAAGTCAGGGAAACCTTTCCATTGAACTGAAGTAGGAAGTCTCCTGGCTGTTGGCAAGAAAAGGATCAGGTGCCCTGGGAGAGGGCAGAAAGTCTGAGTCAGGGATAGACCACTGTCTTCTGAGAGATGATACCTCTTTGGATGGACGTGGGAATTGCATTTGTGGAAGGAACTCTCAATGAGGAAACTTTCCATGAATGCAAATTAGCACCCATTCTGCAATTTACTTTGTCTGAGGCCCCATGATGCTAAATTTCCCCAGGGTAACACAGTCAGTAGTGTTAGGGGGATACCTGGGCCAGACCATCCTGATGCTCAGTTTGGCTCTCTGCCCATCCAGATTTATTTCTAATTGTGCCCCCTGCTTTCAACTCAGTCAGGTAATGCAGTCTCTTTGTAATATTAGCTTAAGAAAAGACTTGTAAGAAAGCAAACTGTTGGGGAGTGGGTGAGGCTTTATTGGATGCATCTTAGAATCAAATAGAAATGAATCTGGAGATCTCAGTTGGAAGCCTGGGTCTGTTTCAATTATTAACCAAGTGTCCATTTCTTCTCTCCGGGCCCCAGGTCTCTTGGAAATGAAGGTGCTGAATGAGACTATGATTTCTAAGGGTCCTCCCAATTCAGACATTCCATATTCTAAGGCCCCTCCCAGTTTTGACATTCCATGTTCTAAGGACTCTTCCAGTTCTAACACTCCATGTTCTAAGTTCCCTTCAGCCTTAATATTTTATGTTATAAGTCCCCTCCTAGGTGATATTCCCTATTCTAAGATCCCTTCTCTGTCTGTCATTTCATGTTCTAAGGGTCCTTTCAGTTCTGCCATCCCATGTTTTAAGCTCTCTCCCAGCCTTGACATTCCATGTTCTAAGACTCCTTTTATGCTTGACATTCCATGTTCTAAGATCCTTCCTAACTGTGCCAAAGTTCTAAGACCCCACTTATGCCTGACAATCCATGTTCTAAGGTCCTTCAGTTCTGATATTCTTTGCTCAAAGGTCACTCCCAGCTCTAAAATTCTATTTTAGCTTCTCGATAATTAATCCATACTTTGGGTTATCTATGTCACATTTCCCTTTCATTAGTAACACTTGGATTAGGGCAACATTCTTGCTCACCAGAGGATCCATCCTTCCACCAAGATTCTGTGGTCTTGGGACATCCTAAGTCAGCACTTTTGCTCATTAGTTCCAGAGAATTGAGGGGGGAGAGGTGGTACTGAATGTTGATAATAAAAACACCTCAAATTTACTGAGTGTTTCAAAGTCTCCAAATACTTTCCTTATAAGAATCATGAAGGGGTGAGTAGTTTAGGGGTTATTACCCACTCCCTCCGATCCATTTTACAGATAAGCAAACTGAGGTTCCTTAAAGTATTTTCCATGGGTCCCTTGATTAGCAGAGACAAAATCTAAACTCAGTCCTTGAGGCTCCAAATCCCAGGCTCTTCCTGCTGCAATGTGCTGATTTTGCAATGGCACGGGAGGTAGAGATAGACAGTCAGGAAAAGGGCTATTGGGGTAGTAGGAAAGGGCAGATCAATGGAGTCTATACCCAAGTCCATTATCTTGTTCACCAGCAGAGAGGGCTGGGAGTTGCCTTTTTCTATGTCTTAGTATCATCAGGCTTTGGCAGGAAAACAGCCATTTTTTTAAAGGGAGCTCACTTGGTCAGTGGGCCAAGGAATGGCTAGACCAGGAGCTGTCGGAGAAATATGGGAAAGCTGGCCAGCTGCCCAGCCAACATCTGTTGAACCAGAGGGATAAAACAAATGCAGGAGTCTCAGGAGGATGGAGAGTGCCCGCCCCACGAACATTCCCCAAGAAAGAGGGGTACCCAGAAACCTCACCTTCCAGGACAGCAAAGCTCTGTCAAGAATCCATCACAGAGTTCGGTCTGCTCAGGCTCCAGCTACTAGGTTACCTCTGTCTGCAAGTCTTACCAGTTCCTCCACACCATTAATTATTCACCTAAATGGTCCCAGCATTTCTTACCTGGGGCTTCAATTAATTGCTTGTAGACACTCAGGAAGGCAGACTCGGCCTCCTGGCTCCTCTTACTAAGGGCAACCACCTTTGGGATCCGGAAGAAAAAAAAAGACAGGAAAGAAAGAGAGAAAGAAAAAAGAGAGATCACTGATAACTATGGGAGTCAAATCTGGGGTGGAACTTTAGCTTTTTGTATGTGAGTGTAACCCTGGGGGGAAGGATGAGAGGGATTCTGCAACAAGCCCGCTAACAGCATGGATTAATTATATGAATATTTAATTACTTATGATTAATTTAATATTAAAATGTAACTTAATTATTAATAATTAGTTAACAAATGCTTTTATTAAGCACCTACTGTGTGCCAGACATCTTACTGGGCACCGGGTTTGCAAAGACAAACATGAGACCCGTTCTACTTTTAAGGAACTCATGGGGTGGGGGCGAGGATATACAGACAAATCAGCAAAACACAATATTTCCAGAGGTAAAGACAGCTCGTGACTGGGGGATTGGGGAAGACCCTCGGGTAAGAGGTGCAACCTGGGCTGTCCTGGGAAGGATGCTCGCAAGCAGAGAGGAGGAGGACATCCTAAGTTGCCGAGGGGCCTCTTTTAAGCGGTTCCAGATGCAGGATGTTCTAATGACACATCTGTTGTGTTTTTTCAGGGAATATGTGTGTGCATACGGGGGCCCCAATGTGTGTGTTTTGGAGAAAAAGGTTAAATTGGAGGAGACTTCAGTTTCCTATTTCTAAAAATTAAAATGAGCCCAGAGTAGTTGCTCCAATAAAAAAAAAAAGTTAAAAGGGCTCTTGGAACTCTGGCAACCACATGACCTCTTGAACAAGGAGTGAGCCATCGATGGCAGTGAATGAATGAGGAAATCAAAACCGGAGCATCTAGGAGCTGACAGAGTGCCTTCAGTCATTCAGAAAGAGCCATCGAGGGCCCACCCCACACAGGACCCAGAAATCGTTCTGGCCTCCAGCCTCCTTTACCTCCCAACACACACTCACACACTCACTCTCACATACTCATACACAGTCACACACACACACTCTCACACACTCATATACAGTCACACACACACACTCACTCTCACACACACTCTCACACACTCACTCTCACACACTCATACACAGTCACACACACACACTCACTCTCACACACACACACTCTCACACACTCACTCTCTCACACACACACACAAATTCCAAATCGTGGAGAATGACAGCTGGGTCTCTGCCCATCTCAGCTACCTCAACCGTGCCCAACAGGCTTTGTGTGGCCCACACAATAGAAACAAGCCAGTTTGGGTCTCAATGCCTCATTGACTGGTGATTGATTTGACCATGACTGTCAAATCCCACCTCCAAGGAGTTCTCGGGGATGGTCCACACTTGAATATTTGGCTCTGATGTCTCAGGCACTGGTTCTTGGGTTAATGGGGCCTTTGCAATGGTCTTATAGAAGATGTGGGTTATGATGGAGTTTGTATGCCAGATAAGAAAATATAGTTTCTTTCTGCTACAGAAAAATTTGACATTGATATGATTTCCTTGCTGTGTGATCCTTCTTTCCTTCCCTTCTCCTCTCCCTCCTTTTTTCCTTTGTTACCTTCCTTCTTTTCCTCCTTTCTTCCTTCCCTCCTTTCTCTTTTCCTTCCTACCTCCCTTCTTCCTCCTTTTTTCTTTGTTCCCTTTCTCCTTCCTCTCTCCCTTCCTTCTTCCTTCTTTTTTTCCTCTGTTCCCTTCCTCTTTCTTTTCTTCTTTCCCTTTCCTTTGTTCCCTTCCTTCTTCCTCTTTCTTCCCTCCCTTCCCCCTCTCTCTTTCCTTCCCTCCTCCCTTTTCTCCCTTCCCCAGACTGTACAGAACTAAAATTGACTTTGAGTCCTGCTTTTCTGAGTCATTCGAGACAATAATATAACAACAGCTGACATTTCTCTCTCACTTAACGGTTTTACAAAGCTCTTTACATATACTCTCATCTGACACTCACAACTACCCATGAAGGAGGTGCCGTTTATTACTCTCATCTTCCACACGTGCAAACTGGGGTTCTGAGTATCAGTGACTTGCTCAGGGTCACACAACTGGTGGAAGTCTTGAGGATGGATTTGAACTCGGCTTTCCTGCTGCCAAGTCAAGTTTGCTCTAGCCACTAAACCAGATCACTTCTCTACCAACAGTAGCTAATATTTTTATAGCACTTTAAGGTCTCTAAAATACTTTGCAAACAGCATCTCATTTAATTTACACAAAATCCTGTTAGGTCAGTGCTGTTTTTCCCATTTGAAAGAAGAAAAGACTGAGGCTTGGGGTCATCCAAAGAGGATTTGAACCCAGAAAGGTCTGCTGGACTCCCAGTCCAGGGTTAACTGCAAGCCCTTAAGCCCTGCATTTGAATAAGCGATAACTGCCCACGTTTTCTTGTTCATTTGAAATCTCCCCATTCGTCTTTCCTTTCAGCGCCTTCAGATCAGAGTTAAATATCTCCCTATAAAACATTTCTGATAAAGATCTTCTCCCTTTTAATCATTTACCGCCTGATCGTTGGGGTCTGCCTTCAGTCTAGGAACGACGGCTTCCTGAGGCTGCCTCTAATGGGCTCTTTCCAAAGGCAGTCTAATAAAACTGATAATAATAATGGTGTTGGTAATTCTTGTTTATGTCTTTTTATGATCACCAAGCACTCTGGGAATATCCCCTCATCTGAGATGTCTATAGTGCTGAGCTTGCTCAGCTTCAGTCTATGGGCTCCAAGTCTGAGCCACGTCTGAGCTTAGTTTCTCCTGATGGGGAACTCACCACCTCCTGATAAACACAGCCCATTCCACTTTGAGGTAGTCACAGGGAGCATAAACCCCATTTTACAGAAAAGGAAACAGAGGCAGAGAGAGATTAAATGGCTTGCTCAGGATTCCCCAGCTAGGGAAGTGACCACATTTGAACTCAGGTCTTCTTCACTCCATTCTTGGTGCTCTGCCTTACCACTAGCTGCCACATCATAAAATTGTTGTCTTGTGATATCTTTTCATAAAATCCAATTTTAAGATTTGGAAAGAATCTGAGAAGTCATCTAGTCCAACTTAGATTCCTCCCAAGAACCCCTTTTATAATATATTTGGCAAGTGATCACAAAGAATTGGCTTGAAGACTCCCAAGAAGGGGAAACTTCTGTCAGGAGAAGTCTGGTCCACTTTGAGGTGATTGTGATTGCTCCTGAGTATTTCCCCACAACCAAGCAAAATTAATCTCTTTGCAATTTCTACAAATAGCTCCCAGTTCTTTCCCTCTGTGGACAACAGAACAGATCTCTCCTCCATGACAACCCTTTAGTGATTTGAATATGCTCACGTGTACCTGCATCCTCTGCCTCCTTCCCAAGTATTTTTCCCCCTCCGGGTAAAATATCTCCACCTTCTTCCAGTGCTGCTGTGTACTCAAGGTCTTTCGACATCCTGCTTTTCCATTTCCTGGATGCCTTCTTATTAACAAAGGATTCTAGAAACTGGCTTGGAGCTGGAAGAATCCTAAGTGTCTGTCTAGTTCAATGCTCTCATTTTTTGGAAGAGCATTGAAAACCAGGAAAGTTAATCAATAAGTCACAAAGAAAATCAGGATCAATGTCTTTCCAAAAATCTGGTACCTAGAACAAGACTCTAAAAAGGTGTGATCGAGAACAGAACTTCAGATGCAGCTTCCACAGGCAGAATTCAAAAATACTAAAGAGAAGCTAAAGCCTGGTTAATCTAACTTAATTAGCTTGAGTAACAAAAAATTCCTCCAACTGTCACTTCGCCTTGGACTTGATGCATTTCTTCTTCCATTTCTGCTGCCTTTATGATCTTGAAATTCCCTTAGCACTTGTGCCCTTTTCTCCCTGGAGCATCCCTCTGCTTTGGGTGGTACTTTTCTCCTATTACTGAATTCCTATTGGAACTCCATTTTGAGGAGGGGCCTATGCCCCTTCTTCCCCCTGACTCTCTCATCAACCCTGCCCTGCCCTCTCCGTTCTGCTGTCTCATTTTGTGCTTCGATTATCCTCAGTGGCTAGCATACAGTGGGTATTTAATTAATGCTTACTGACTTCTTTTAGTCCAGATAGTTCTTTGGCTAGGATCATAAAACCGAGTTTTATCTGACTGTTAGACAAACATACTAGGACATTGACATTCAAATGAATGTGGACTCCTTCAGAGGAGTCTGTTTCAGAGGCTATTCATTTATTTCAAAGATGAATATTATATGAATATAAAATGTTATATGAATAAAAAAATCCTTTCTTCAAAACTCTTCTGAAAGCTCCTCATTTGGAAGTGGCTCTAATTCATTCACAGTCAAGACAATTCGATCCAAAAAACAGTTTTTCCTTCTGAATGCTCTTTGGAGAGGCTGTTAGGTGGTGTAGTGGACAAAATGTTGGATCATGGTGACCGAATCATTTAATTTGTCAGGCCTCTGTTTCCTCATCTGTAAAATGAGGCAGGTGGATTAGACAGTTTCTAAGGTTACTTCTTTTTTTAAACTGTTTAAAAGAAAGGTCTTTGCTTTTTGAGGGTGGATTTGAATTTTGGAAATGGCCCAAAGCTTTTCAGAGGCAAGGCTGGTGACTAAGGTGGGTGGCAGGCTGGGTATCATTGCTTAGACTTTTAGTATGTGCCATGATTAGAAAGCAATGAAATGGATGTTTTTTATGTGGCTTGGAAACAGGCCCTGAAGACAATTCCAAGGGAGAGTTCAAAATCATTTTGAGCAAAGAAAGACTTCTTATGGAATAGAGAGTATGGCTTCCCAGAGGGACAACTTGTCAAATCACAGAGGAGGGGGCCCTCAGAGGCCATATAGTTTGACCCATTCCTGGACAAGAAAAGGATCCTCTGACTAAGACACCAGCAAGGGATTATCTGAAGTTGCCTGCACACCTTCAGGGATGGGGAACTCACCACCTATTGTGGTGTCCCATTCCACTTTGGAATAACTTACTGATTGGGAGTCTATCAGCATTCTAGAAAAGGAGTTAGCAACTGGGGAACATTAATCTTGGGGCAAATGATATTTCCTTTTTTGGGTCTCAGTTTCTTTAACTGTTAAAATGAGGGAAGGGATGGGACAATATCTGTCTTATTAAAACCTCCAAGGACTAGGGAAGCTATAGTCTCAATGTCCTTTGTCATGATTAGACCATACCTGAAGGACTGTATTCACTTCTGAGACTTTATTTGAAGAGGGACATTGAGCTATAGAGAGAGTCTAGGGGAGGGCAACCTAGGAAGCTGTGAGGGTCAAAAGGGTCAAATGAGCGAAAGAGTATCAAAATCTGGGAGACTTAATATATTCTTTTCCTTCCTTCCTTCCTTCCTTCCTTCCTTCCTTCCTTCCTTCCTTCTTCCTTCCTTTTCTCCTTCCTCCAAAATATTGATATTTTTAAAGTGGAAATAAAGATAGTTCTCTTTCTTTTCACTTTACAAATATCAAATATTATTCTTCTTATATCACTACTATCTTTTATTACTAAATGCCATCACTTATTGGAGAGGGACAAGAAGAAAAAATTTCATCCATGTTCCCTTCAACATAATTTTGCATGAATAAATAAAAACACATTTATTTAACTACAACCTTTCTTTGTGAAGAAGGGAAGAGAAAAAGGCACAGAATTCTGGTATAAGAGTTGTGTCAATGTGTGAGAAAAAGAAAGGGAGAGAGACAGACACACACATACGCAAAGAGATCAGAGAGAAATCAGAAAGAGAGAAAGAGAAAGAAAGAGAGAGAAGAGAGAGAGAGAGAGAGAGAGAAGAGAGAGAGAGAGAGAGAGAGAGAGAGAGAGAGAGAGAGAGAGAGAGAGAGAGAGAGAGAGAGGGAGGGAGGGAAGGAGGGAGAGAGGGAGGGAGGGAGGGAGGGAAGAGTGTTTAGGGGCAGTTCAGGTAGTGTTATTTCAAAGATGATACAAATGGAGAGACCCACCCTTTGAAATCTCAACATCAGAAATAGTCTGTGGCTGACAAAGCACAAGACATTGACATCACACATTTTTTCCCTAATAGATAAGGGATTAAAATAAGTTTGGTCTCCCAGGTATTAAAATAAGAGGTGTAGCTGTGTGGATACGTATCAGGCAGAGGCTAAAGCCAGAGGGAGGTGAGAAACTGTTTCTTCCTCCTGGTTCCTGTCTATCAAGTAGGCTATAAATGGCAACTCTTGGGACACCAAGAAGCCAGGCTTCCACCAGCTGCTGGATCACAGTTTCCTGGGGTTCCAGGGGATCCGGGAGAAAGCTGGGGAAGGACATATGATTGCTCAAGGATTGGGTTTGGAGTCAGGAAGCCTGCATTTGAAGCTTGCCTCAGACATTAAGTAGCTGTGTGCCTCCTCTAGATGAGCTACTTAACTTCTCTGGGTCTCAGTTTCCTCATCTGCAAATGAGGAAATGCAAATGTATAGAGTCGATGACCTCTAAGGATGCTTCCAGCTCAAACTGTTTATCTTTTGAACACAGCTCTGGAAGATGAGGGAAGAAATGGAGGATTGGCTGCCCTCCACTGGGCAGAGTTGCTTAGGGAAACTGAGTCATCCAAGCAACAGTTGAATGAATTGAATGTTTAACATGAAGAAAGCACCCAAAGGGACAACCCGAGAGCTGCTTTCACATATTTATAGGGCAGAAGACAGAGGAGACTTGTTCCTTGTGGCTCTAGTAGGAAGAACTTAGAACAGTGAGCAGAAATTACAAGAAGATGGATTTTGACTCAGTATTAAGAACATCCCAACAATTAAATGTCCGATATTGTCACAGAATTTTTTAAGTTAGAAGGGACATTAATTTATCTAGTCCAATTTATACATGAAAGAAATCCCCACCATGGAACTAGGCTGCTTTGTAAGGGATCAACTGACAAAAAAATCAATAATGATTCCCTGTCATTGGTTGGTGTTCAAGATGATACAAAATCCTCAGGGCTGGAAGGGCCAATGAGCATAGTGCTTGGCACATAATAAGCACTTAATATATGTTTTTCTTTTCCTTTCCAACTTTTCTCTCTCCTTCCCTTCCCTCCTCTCTCCCTTTCTTCTTTCCTTCCTTCTTCTTTCCCTTGCTTTTTCCTTCTTCCTTCCCTCCCCTTTATTTCTTCCCTCCTTCCTTCCTTCCCTTTCCAAACCATGGCTTACCAACAATCTCCTCGATATCATCTTGGTAAGTAGTCATTTTAGTCTTTTCTTGACGACATCCACTAGAGGGAAAACCATTACTGCCTCAAGCAGCCCATTCTTCTTTTGGCCAGCCCAAAGTACTGGGAAGTTTTCCCTCACATCAAGCCCAGATCTGTCTGTGGTTCCCAATTCTAACTTTTGATCAAGTCTGATTCTTCTGCATGAGAGCCCTTTCAACACTTAGCAATAGCTCTCTTGTCTTCTTCCCTGGGTTTTCTGAATTCCAGGCTAAAATTAGCTTTATACGACTTTTGACAATCATGGTTTCTCTCCTTTGTATGGTCTCTGAGGTGTCCAGGGTTGCCCTTGATACTGCAGGAGGGAGGCTTGTCAGGGCACTGGAAGGGACCTTAGAGCTTCTCTAACACTTTTGATTGACAGAGAAGAGGATGAGGGAACAAATATAGTCATTGACAAAATTTCAATTTGAACCCAGGTTCTAAAATGTCAAATCCAAAGCTGCTTTCAATGCCCCAGATGGGCAATGGTGATAATACTGTTAGTAAAAGTACAAGTCACACTGCTGTGCTCTCGCTGGATTAGAAAAAAATCTTCTATCTGATATAGAACAAGTATCTGGCTTTAATGATTAAGGAAAAAAACTGCCAAAGGAAGGTCCAGGTCTGGGGCGGGGGGAGAAAACAAGAGACAAAGAGACAGAGACACACAGAGAGATGAAGAGACAGAGAACAGAGAGAGACAGAGATAGAAAGACGGAGAGACAGAAAATAGAGAAAGAGAGAGAGGATAAGGGGGAGGGAGAGAGAGAGAGAGAGAGAGAGAGAGAGAGAGAGAGAGAGAGAGAGAGAGAGAGAGAGAGAAAGAGAGAAAGAGACAGACAGACACAGAGACAGAGAGGGAGGGAAGGAGGAAGGGGAGAGAAACACACAGAGAGAGACAGAGAGACAAAGAGAGAGAGAGAGAGAGACAAAGAGAGAGAGAGAGAGAGAGAGAGAGAGAGAGAGAGAGAGAGAGAGAGAGAGAGAGAGAGAAAGAGGGTGAAGGAAGGAAGGAGAGAGGGAAGGAGGGAAATCAGGTTTGTTCTGCTGGTCTCCAGAGGGCAGAGCTAAGAACAGTGGGCTATAGAGGGGCAACTTTAGGCTTTATGTAACTAAAAAACTTTCTAACAATCTGAGCTACTGCAAAGGGAAAGGCAATCAGCTCCCCATCACTGGAGGTCTTCAAGCAAGAGGATGGATGAGCACTTGTTAGAGATAAGCTTGTGATTGGGTCTGAGATCCTTCCAATTCTGAGGCGTTACAGTTTTGTGCCAGGGAGAGAGATATTGTATGTTGACTCAAGAAAGTCAGATTAAGTGAGGTGGTAGGAGGAAGGGGGCAGATGATAGGAGACCTGGAAGGAATAAGGCAAGCAGGAGATGAGCCCCATCACATTGCTGCCAGGGTGTGCCAGGCGCCGAGAGTCAAACAGGACTCATCTGCTTTTGGCGGAATTCCTAACGGTGCTGTTAGGAACACAGTCACCATGAATCATTGATAGGGCTGAGCAAATGGAAATTATCATTTAATGCTGGAGCTTAAATAAAAAATAAGAATTTTCCTTTTTATTTAAATATTTGGTTGTTGACTCTGGTCCCTCTTGGTCCATGGTGGGGGGGTGATGGGAGGAATGGGTGGTGATGGGAGCTGGGATGGGGAGAGAGGAAGCTCAATAGGGAGAAGTGAGCAGAACTGGCCCTCTCTGCATTCACCTTGAAGAACACACATGGACCCAGAAGAGGGCTTTCAGATGCCGTAACGTGGCCCTGGGGAGGGGCCCTAGATACAGCATCTGACCTGCACACAGAAAGTTTGTCTTCATGCCATTTAAAATGCAGGGGCATAAATCATTCACTTGAGTTGAAAGCTTTAACATCTGGTGAGGAAGTCCCTGATTCCAAGGCCTGAACATCTAGCTTCCTGATTTGTTTGTTTATTTACGGGGTGGGGAGGGGAAATGGGATATTTCAGCCAACACACACTTAGAGATGAGGGATGGGGAGGGGAGCACCTTGAAGCATCATGGTAGGATCCATCAACTCACCACGATCTGGTCAGAGGGAACTATGGGTGGTTATTCAACTGCCACCCCCAAACACAGATATTTGACTTTATAATTATTATTATACTAATAAAAACACAATAATATAATCAGCTCATCATTCCTACGGCCCTTTGAGAAGAACAAATTACTTTCTTCAGGTGTATTTGAACCCGATACTCCCCAGCAACTTCCTATTATGTTGAGTTGAGTATAAATGAATGAATTATAGTAATAATAGAGGCAGATAATATTGGCCTCTGTAAATAATGTTCTGGTTAAGCTAAAATTCAATTCAATAAAAGAAAGCTTGTTTGTTAAGTATCTTCTAAATGTATGAGGCAGAGACAGTGTGGCTTAATGGATAGAGATGGTCTTGAACTCTGATATATACTGGCTGTCTGACTTAGCCTCTCTGGGACTTAATTTTCTTATCTGTAAAATGGAGATAATAATAGCACTTACCTCCCAGGATTGTTGTTGAGAATAAAAATGGGATGCTATTTGTAAAGCGCTTTGCAAACCTTAAATAAAAGATAAATCCTAGCTAATAACAAGATGACAAAAACAAAAACAGTCGAAGAACTGTAGGTTTGGAGATGGAAGAGGTCATTCATCCACTCTACAGATGAATAAACCGAGGCCAAGGGAGGTGGAGTGATCTGCCTCAAATCACATGGGTAGAAAGGGGCAGCCTTGGATTGGAACCAAGACCATTGTCTACAAAGCAATTGCTTCCCATTCCCTTTTTGGGTTTCTATTCTGCTGACGCCTCATCAATCCATCAATCAGCAAGCATTTATTAAGCATCTACTGTATGCAAGGTACTGTCTTAAGTGTTGAGGATGCAAAGAAAAATCAAAGCAGTCTTTGCCCTCAAGGAGGTTCCATTCTAATGGGAGAAATGACAAGCATATAACAACATGCAAGATACATAGAGAGGAGACAGTCAACTTTTGAGAAGGATCAGTGGCAGTGGAGTGTATGTGGGGTCCAGGAAAGGCCTCTTGCAGGATGTGAGACTCATTCTACATTCTAACATTAAAATCAGTCAGGATTCCTAATTAATGACAAGGCTGGTAGAGGGAGTAAGTAGATAAAACATGAAAAAATATGTCAGGCAGCAAGATGAAGATAAACATCTTTCCCTGGATATATGCTATTAAATAAAACCTTAAAAAAGTGTTCTGGATCTGTGAATTTATTGTTATTGTTATTTTTTAAAAACAGAAAATGGTATATTTATTTTAAAATTATTAATTTTTAACATATGGATTATAATTTATAATTGTTATTTTAACTGATGACTATATTAGTATGTTATTGCTTCAATTTTAAACTGATAACTATTTATTATTATTGATATTTTAAACTTATAACTGAATATTTAATTTTTAAAATTAAATTTAAAAATTGTTGCAGTGGACTCATGCTAAGGGTGAAGGTGAAGGTAAGGGTCACAATCTTGGACACTCCTTGGTCCATGGCATCCTTGGATAGTGTGTGTATGTGTGTGTATGTGTGTATAGGCTGGATATCAAATTAATGAGACCTCTCTCTGTTCCTGGGTGAAAAAAAAACTTGTAGCTACTTCTATAAGTCTTTTCTAAACTGCTCCAGTCATTCCTTTCAAAATGATCTTGTATCCGTTTTGTATATTCACATATTACATACATGTAATATATTTACACATAAATAATATATATGTAATATCATTACACATACACACAGTAGTCTCCATTACAGAACATTAGAACATAAGCTTCTTAAGAGCAGGGCTTCTCCTGCCTTTTTCTGCATCTCCAGGTGCTTGGCCTGGTACATAGTAGGTACTTAATACATGATTAACTAATGGGAAAGAATACTAGATTGGTAATCAGAAGGCCTGGATCCTTACTGGCTATCCAACAATGGGCAAAGCACCTCAATTTTCCAAGTCTCAGTTTCCTTCTCTATAAAACAGGGTTGGTGCTACACTAGCTATCTCACAGTATAGTGGTTGTGAAGAAAACACTCTGTAAACTGTAAAGTGTTACAGAAAGGTGAGCCATTATTATTATTATTAGCATCCTTTCCCAGTCTCACTCCTGGAAGGTGTCAGGAACTGAAAAGTTGTAAACACCAGAGACTCCAGGGACAAGTCAACCTCTGAGGCTGTCTCTTTAGCTTTATAAATCTTTGATTTTTGAAAAACTAACTTGAGGGTGAAAAAGGAGAGGGCCGTCTAATCTAGTCTAGGTCTATCATGTTGCATATGAAGAAGCTGAAGTCAGACAGAGGAAGAGATTTGCCCAGAGTTATCCAGGTAGTAAGGAGAAGAGCCAGAATTTGACATGGGTCTTCAGATATCAGAACCAGCACTCTTTCCATGGCATGACATTCATCAGAGAGAGGACTTTTTGTATTCCTTAGTTTTTCAAATATACTGATTTTATGCATTTTCTCAATTGATTGTAACTCTTAGAGGACTAAGAACACATATGTGCTTTCATCCATCTATGCATGTATTCATCTTTCCATCCATCCATGTATTCATTCATCTATCCATCTATCCATGTATCCATCCATCCATCCATCCATCCATCCATCCATCCATCCAGTATTCATCCATCCATCCATGTATTCATCCATGTATCCATCCATCCATCCATCCATCCATCCATCCATCCATCCATCCATCCAGTATTCATGCATCCAAATACCCACCTATCCATCTATGTATTCATCCATTCATCCATCCATTCATCATCTATCCTTGTATCCCATCCATCTGTCCATCCGTTCATCCTTCCTTCCATGAATTCATCAAACACTTATTTACCATCTACTATGTGCCAGTAGACAGGCATCCAGGTGGCTGAGTGGATAAGAGTTCTGGGCCTGGAATCAGAAAGACTCCTCTTTCTGAGTTCAAGTGTTCAGACACTACCCTAGGCAAGACATTTACTCCTGTTTGCCTCAGTTTCCTCATCTGGAAAATGAGTTGGAGAAGGAAATGGCAAACCACTCCAGTATGTCTTCCAAGAAAACCCAAAATGTTCATTGAATAATTAAACTGAATGACAAAGACAAAACCAAAACAGTTCTTGTCCTCAAGGAACTTACGTTCTATTGCGAGGAGACAGGGGAAGACAACACTTACACAGATAAATAAATGTAAAACACACCTTTAAGGAGTTAGAGATTCTCCCAGGTGAAGATGAGGAGGAAGAACCTCAAAAGAGTAGAATGCTCCTCCCAGGTATCTAGCAAAAGACTGAATAACTAGTGGGGACTCATTGGATAACCTTATGATTAATGACTAAATGAATGATGGCAAAAATGAATTTGGAAGGCTTTCTGAGTTCAACTTCTTGGGATGAGAAACAGAAAAAAAATCCTGCGCCAAGAAGAAACCCTGAAAATTCAATTCAATCCAATCTACCACACATTTATTGTCTCCTACATGTCAGGCACTGTGCTAAACCCTAGGGTTACAAAAAGGGGCAAAAGACAGTTCTGTCCACAGGGAGCTTACACTCTAATGAAAATTAAAACCCTAGAATCCCAAATCAAATAGAGATTTTAGGAAGTGCCCAGATCTTTCAAAGGTCAAAAAAGGGGACATTGTAAGTGAGACTCCCATCCTAAGATTTAGAACTTTGGACACCATTTAGTCCAACCCCAAATTTTATATAAGGAAACAATGAGTCAGGAAGATTTGAGTTTGAATCTTGCTTCAGGTACTTCCTAGCTGTGTGGTCTTGGGAAGGTCACTTAATCTCCCTGCCCCTAAGTTTCCCCATCTATAAAATAAAATTAGTAATATTTATTTTTCAGGCTCTTTGTACAGGATCAAATGAGATAGTTTACGTGAAATGCTTTTGCTTAATTTAAGTGCTTAATGTGCTTAATTACTAAGATAATTCCCTTAGTGGGATTATCTTCAATTTATCTTGTATGACAATAATAATAATAATAAATAGCTAACATTTCTATAGCACTTACTATGCTCCAGACACAGTGCTAAGTATTTTATAATTATTATCTCATTTGATATATATTATTTATACATAGATGTTTATATATTGTCTCCCCCACAGGTAGGAACTGTCAAAAAACAAAAGCCTTTTTTTGGTATTCTACAGTGTCTGGCATACAGTAAGTGTTTAATAAATGTTTTAATGACTATTAATAATTGCCAGAAGTAGGACATGAATTCAACTCTTTCCTGCCATGAGCCCTAGTTCTTTCCTCTACAAGTTACTGATACCAGTCATAAGGCCATCTCTCTGTTCCATATTGTAAGGTGAGCAAAAGAAGTAACAAAGAGTCCTGTCCTCATGGAGCTTACACTCGGGGTGTTATCCCATAGCGGCCACACTTCCTTCTCCCAGAAGGTCCTTCTCAATGCCCCACTCAGCAACAGTGAACAATTTTGCATCTTCTGTAGATCATTTAAAATGTACCCAAGTATGGGGCACAAAATGTTGTTGGGCAGGCAGCCAGAAGCAGGACGTCAATTCTTTTTGGGGGGAGGCAACAGCAAATGTCCTGAGGACACCCTAAGGTTGCTGCTGCTTCAGCATCTGCTCCAAAAGGGAGCTGGGAGGTTGAGGAACTCATTCAAGGTGTGGCCACTGGGTGAGGGGGAGAGAGAAGGAATGGAGAGAATAGGAGGTTGGAGGGGTGGGGAGAGAAGAAAAAAGTATTTATAATCACACCTACTATGTGCCAGGTACTTGTTCCAAATATCTCATTTGATATTCACAAAGACTTCAGGTTCTGTTATTATCCCCATTTTATAGGTGAGGAAGATGAGGGTATGCCATTTGCTAATTTTCTACTTTAATGAATAATCCTAAATATCTCTGATGATGATGTTCTCTGAGGATGATTCTCAGTTGCAATATGGGGCATGAAAACAGGTAGCTCTTAATTAGGAGGGACTTGGCTTCCCAAAAGTATGCGATGCTCCAGCTTTGCCCAAACCCTGACCTAAATCTGGCTTGTTAAAAAGAGCTCTGACCTGATAAGGAAAAAATGTAGCATCTGTCAATAGTAATAATTGACAGATTATATAAAGCATTGTGATTATCTTGTTTATCATTCCCATTTTACAGATGAGAAGACCGAGGTGCAGAAAGATTCTAAATATCTGAGGCATGATCCTTGATCTTCCCCCAATCTTATATTCCACCCATTACTGTTCTCAAGCTTCATGTCTTATTGGTCATTTGATTTTGAACAAATCCCTTCCTTTTTCTGTGCCTCAGTTTCCTTCTCTGAAAAATGAGGGGAATAGACTAGATAGTCCCTCCTGGCTCTGACGCTGTTATGTTCTTAGGATCATCTCAGCTGTGATGTTTCATGTTCTGAGGACCCTCCCAGCTCTGACAGTCTTATTCCGTGATTCTAAATCACCCGAGCAGACAGCAGCAATCCCTTCTCACTCCCTTGGCTGCTCTTTTGTCTCCATCAAATAGCTATAAAGGCCTCAGACTCACCATGCATTGAGTCTGATGGAGAGCTGGCTCTCCTTGTTGGGAGGGAGGGGAAGGAGGCTATTTCTAATGTGTGTAATTATCCCCCATCTTTAAAACACACATATACACACAATAAAGCACATACATGATGTATGCAAATGCATATACAATTCATAAAATATACACAAATAAATGTGCAAACACACACATATATATACATACTTGTATGCATTTGTATATGTATATGTGCACATATATGTATAGATTTAGGTTAGGGAGTAATTACAAACATTAGAAATAGCTTCCATACACACACATACATGCACATTTATCTGTATTTATTTTCCATCCATCCATCCATCATGCATGTATGCAAATGTATATACAGTTCATAAAATATACACAAATAAATGTGCTAATGCATATATACACTTGTATGCATATGTATACACATATGCACACTCATATCTATCTATAGATTTAAGTCAGGGAATAATTACAAACATTAGAA
>JAJPUD010001089.1:432822-455285 GCA_023553655.1 Myrmecobius fasciatus | reverse complement strand
CTATCTATAGATTTAAGTCAGGGAATAATTACAAACATTAGAAATAGCTTCCCTATACACATACACATCTATATCTATTTTCCATCCATCCATCCATCCATCCATCCATCCATCTATCTATCTATCTATCTATCTATCTATCTATCTATCTATCTATTCATCTATCCATCCATCCATCTATCTACCTATCTATCCATCCACTTATCCATCCATTCATCCATCTATCTATCCATCCATCCATCTATTCATCTATCTATCCCTTTATTTATCTCTCTATGAAAGGAAATGGCTTAATGAGCTTCTTCCCCACAGCCTCACCCAGAAGCACCCACACATTTGTATCAAGTTCCCCCCAAATCTGGGGTGCTGGTGCAAAAAGCCAGGCCGGGAGAGTGGTACGGAAAACAAAATGTCCCCCCACTGAAGGCTGGCAGGGACGCTCTTACCGATGGTGTAATCATCAATTACCCCCATCGCAAGCTACTGATTTTATAATTATCCGAGTTCCAACTTCTAACCCTATGTCGCCTGGCAAGTCTAACGGGAGCCCTTTATGTCCCCCTCCTCCTTCTACTCCCCCCCCCCAATTTTTTCTTTCTGGGGGAAATCTTCTCGGCCTCCACAGAAGACTGAATTTGCAATTGCTTGTCATTCAAAACAAAGGCAAACTATTCATTTGTAATTCACCAGCCACCTGAGCAGGCTGCCGGCTTCCCAGGCTGACTCTTCAAGCCTGCACGCACGGTAGCACAAAGTTCATTTTTCTATTGTTAAAATTGTAGAAGCTGGGGCTTTTTTATTTATTTATTTTTTAAAGCAGCGGCTACACAATCCCTCCTGCTTTCCGTGAGTGCTCCTAGCATCAAAGAAGTGGAGGGACTTTCTTTCACTGACTCACCCATGAAACATTTTGCTTTGGGGTGTTGGGTGGAAAAAAAATTGGCGATATGCTCCCGTAACAAGCTGCAAATGATCAATTACACATGGAGGCGCCATATGAGTGCATCGATGGAGGCTTTAACGGGACCAAAGTTATACCCCTTTGTGGTACGGTCCCTCATCTGTCATCCATAAGTGGTTTCTGGGAAGAAATCAGGATGGAAATAGGAGTTGGGGCTCTAGATCCCAAATGGTCATGTGGGGATTGCAAAGTCCAGTGCCTGGCACACAGCAGGCGCTTAATAAATACTGACTTGCTGACTGGAAACCTGGAGAGGATTCTGGGTTGAAGGTCAAAGACTCAAATCTCAGCTA
Organism: Myrmecobius fasciatus; assembly: GCA_023553655.1. Classification (NCBI taxonomy): domain Eukaryota; kingdom Metazoa; phylum Chordata; class Mammalia; order Dasyuromorphia; family Myrmecobiidae; genus Myrmecobius; species Myrmecobius fasciatus. The sequence goes on along the minus strand of JAJPUD010001089.1, from coordinate 454,031 downwards.
TACCATTTTCTGGCTGGGTGACCTTGAGCAAACCAAAAGCACTTACTGAGTTCTCACTCTGTGCTAGGCACTTGGGGATACAAGGGGAGAGATGAAGGTCTCTCTGGTCTTGGGTTTCCTTCCCTCTAAAATGGATGACCTCCAAAGTGTTTTCTTGCTCAAGTCTATATTTAAGATCCTCATTCTTCATTTCGGAGTCCCGATGATCTCTCCTCTCATAGTATCAAACCTATGATCCAGTGGCAAGGGCAGTGGATTGGGAGGAAGGGTTTGAATTTTTGGTACCATCACTCATTGCCTCTGTGACCTTGAGCAAATAGTTTTACCTTCCTAGGTCTCAGTTTCTTCATCTGTAAAATGAAATGGTTTGGTTGGGCGACCTCTAAAATAAATGTCTGACCTTGATTAGAAACAAACTTTGAAAGATGAGAAGTTTTCTATTGGTAGAGAGGAGAAATTGGGTATTATAAGAAAGGGAGACAGCTTGATTAAAGTGCAGAGGTGAATGCATAGGATATGTGAGAGCTGGATTTATAAGTGAGAAGGCTACTAAGTGATCATGGATAACATTATCCCCTTCATTTTACAGATGAAATCAGAAAAGGGAAGGGACTTGGTCACACAAGCAGCAAGGAGCAGAACCATATTTGGAAACCTGGTCTCTTGACCCTTGAAACTGGCTTTCTTTGCCTAGAGATACAGGGAAGCAGATTTGGGTTTGAGAGGAGGAGAAATCCCTAGGAATCAGAGCTTGTCCCAAAGCGGGACGGGCTGCCTCAGGAGAAGGATTCTGCCCCCTTGAATTGGCAAGGGGAGGACCATTTGTCAGGGTGGTGATCAGCAAGAGCCCTGCTATCCCTATCATCTTTGACCAGAGCAGGAATTGCAATGGCAGAGGGAACTCCAGTGAGAAAACTCTCATTGCCAAGGAAGATCTGCAACTTGGAGTGTCTGAGTATCGTCTGGGAACGCTGACTGATTAAGGGACCTGCCCAGGGTCAGCCAGTCCTTCAAGAAGCATTCATTAAGTGCTTTACAGTGGGTGGGTTGCTGGCAGCAGAATGTATAGAGTGCTAATTGGAATCAGGAAGACTCAACTTCATGAGTTCAAATTTGGCTTCAGGTAGCTGTGCAACCCTGCACTAGTTACTTCACTCTGTCTGCCTCAGTTTCCTCCTCTGTGAAATAAGCTGGTAAAGGAGAAGACAAATAACTCCAGTATCCCTGCCAAGAATGCATCAAATGGGACCAAGCAGAGTGAACTACAAAATGAATCAAGTAAACAAAAGTGCTTTGTAATCTGCCAGGCATTGTGCTTGCCACTGGGGATATATCAAGAAAGGCAAAAAGAACACAATAAATCCCCAATCCCACAGTCATATCTTTTTTTTTCCTGCTGAGACAATTGGGGTTAAATGACTTGCCCAGGGTCACACAGCTAGGAAGAGTTAAGTGTCTGAGACAAGATTAGAACTCAGGTCCTCGAGACTTCAGGGCTGGAACTCTATCCACTATAGTGCCACCTAGCTGCCCCTCCCACAGTCATATCTTAGAGGCAGGACTAGAACCCAGGCCACTTTCTGATTGTTAGGTCAGTTTCTGATCTACTTTGCCAAAAGGTTTTCCTGTTGTAGCTTCTCTACATCTAGCAGGCTCTTCATCAGTGTTTGCTGACTTGACTAGAGTAAGGAGCCTGCTGGGAGCTGAGGAGGACTTGGTCCCCAGTACCTTTACTCTTCCTCCCTCATCATTTGGGACTCCCCTATTCAGCTGGCAAACATGGCAGCCAGCATCCCAGCATGGTCTCCCTCAGCAGCCCCTTGCTGGGGACACCGCTTGGAGACCAGCTGGGCTCATTCACACAGCAGCTGTCTTTCCTCTCGACTGTGACATTGGGCAACACTACAAAATGTCAGCCCAGAAGAACAAGTCAAAAAAAAATTTCAAATGCCCTTTACCGGAGAGACAACTCACCTAAATATCATGCGATCTCTCTCCCGCCCTCTCGAGTCTGTCCCTGCCAGCTCGCTGCCTTCTTCACCCCCCCCCCCAAAACCCTTTAAATTTAGCAGAAGCTTTTCTGGGATGTCTCAGTGGAGTCTGGTCTCCAATGGCCCCATTAAAGCCCTCATCCATCCTTGTGCCCAACTTGATCTCACGTGTGGCGCCCTTGTCCCTGGGAATACCCGGACCACAGTTTTCCATCTTGAGGATCAATGAATTTTTCCCCCTCTCTAGCCTTCCACAGGTTTTGGTCAGAGGATACAACTATCTTCTACTTCCATTGAACACCATTACTTTACAAGATGGGAGCATTTTGGAGTAAGATCCAGACCAGCTACTTCTCATTCTCCAGACTTAACCCCATCCTAACCCCAAACTGATCGCAGTGGGTACCTTCTCCAGGTACATTTTTTTTAAATGTATTTTTTTCCTTAAACAGGGAATATCTTTCTTTTTGTTTTTATTTGTATCTTCAGAACTTATTACAAGTGCCTAAATGGGATTAATAAATGTTTGCTGATTGACTAACATACATGATGGCTTCCATGATAGAATGGAAGCCCCTTGAAGGTAGGGGATGTCTCCCTTTAGTCTCTGTATTCCTAGCACCCTGTGTAGTGCCTAGTACAGAGGAGTCACTTGGTAAAAGCTTGCTACTTGATTGATTAAAATCTCCTCCCGCTCTAGTTCTGGACCTTACTGAGATCAGCCATTGGCTCCCTGTCCACAGCTGAAATCACCTTTCTATTCATCCTGGGGGGTCTCTGGAGAGGAAAGAGAAAATTTAAATCCTGCCCTTTCCAGGACCAATGACAAGGCTTTCAAAGGAGGAGGAGGAAGAGGAGGAGGTTAAGGAGTAAGAGAAGGAGGGGAAAGATTGGTGCTTTTGCTCCCCTGCCTCCTGCCCTAGCATCAGATGCAAGATATTACAGAAAATCATTTAATTCAGATGCCCCCCCTTTTTCTTTCTCTTTGCCAGAAGCAATAATATCATCCGTTTAATGGAAGCAATTTTTCTCTTCCCCACCCCTCCTGAACAAAATTTGAAACAACATAATTTACAGCAAAATAATAAACTGTTTTTTCAGCTCACTCTGTGGGTGGAGAGGGAGCTACTGTATAAAAGGTTCCATAGATCAGAGGAGAAGAACATCTAGGGGCTTGGGTATGGGGTGGTGATAGAGGGAAAAAGGATAGAGTTCTGGAAGTTATGATCAGGAAGATCTGAGTCTGAGCTGTGAAAGTTGTTTGACCTCTTAGCCTCAGTTTTCTTATCTGTAAAATGGGGATAATTATTTCTCTCTATCTCATAGATGTGGTGAGGAGATCAAATCAGATAGTATGAATAAAACATTTTGTAGACCTTAAAGTGTTATATAAATGAGAGCTGTACACAGGAATCAAGAGGACCTGAGTTTAAATTCTGCTTTTCAAACTTACTGTGTGATGTTGGTTTTTGTTTTTGTTTGTTTGTTTTTTTTTTGCTAAGGCAATTGGGATTAAGTGACTTGCCCAGGATCACATAGCTAGGAAGTGTTAAGTGTCTGAGGCCAGATTTGAACTCAAGTCCTTTTGACTTCAGGGCTGGTGCTCTATCCACTGTATCAGCTAGCTCCCCATACTGTGTGATGTAGGGCAAGTCACTTTTCTGTTTGCTTCAGTTTCCTTATCTGTAAAATGAGGGTAACATAGCACCTACCCCCCAGGGTTGTTGTGAGAATCAAATAAGATAACAATTATAAAGTACTTAGTACAGTGCCTAGTATATAGTAAGCTTTAAATAAATGTTAACTATTATTATTATGATGATGATTACCCAACTTTTAACTATCTGCCTCAGTTTCTTCAAATGTAAAATGGGAATAATAATAGCACCTGGTTCTGCTAGGTAGTACAGTGGATAAAGTGTCAGGAAGAACTAAATTCAAATTTGGCCTCAGATGCTTACTATTTGTGTGACCCTGACACTTTCACTTCACTCTGCCTTAATTTACTCATCTATAAAATGAACTGGAGAAGGAAATGGCAAACTACTCTAGTATCTGTGTTAAAAAAAACCCCAAATGGAGTCACGAAGAGTTAGATAGGACTGAAAAAATGACTGAACAATGACAATTACAACAATATTTGGTTGTGGTGAAGATCAACTGGGACAAGATGTCTAAAGTGTTTGCAAACTTTAGCTTTTATGATTATGGAAATTATCTGGTTTCTCTTGCTATTTATTATTAGTCATGGGAAGTCACATGGAGAGATCCCATGAGTTACATCAGTTGACCCATGGATAAAAGACAGGATAGCAGCAAATTAAGGAAAAAGTGCATTGGGCAAGCCCAGACCCCCTAAATAATCAAGCGTGAGTGGATCTGTTACAGAAACTTAATTGCCAAACACAGTTAAGGGCCCCTCCTTGGATTCTGCTCTAATTATTGGTTTTAAATGTTAACTTCTGAGGATATACTTGTCTCCTCATCTGGGGGCTGTTTACTGACACTCTGGGGGGAAAAGTGAAATGTCACCAATTGGAAGCCTCTTGCTCCTCATGGAGCTCCCTGCTCCCACCATGGTGGGCAAAAGCTTCTCCAGCTCAGAAAGAGGAGACTGAGCAGTCATCAAGGATGCTCATTATTAGAAGGGACTCCAGAGGCTATCTCATCCAAACTCTTTATTTAACAGAGGAGGAAACTGAGGCTTAGAGAAAAGTGACTAGCCTAAGGTGAGAAATCACTAAAGTAGGGTTTGAACCTGGCTCCTTTAGCTCCAGAGACAAAGCTCTTTTCTCTGTGCAACAAAACTCTCTTCTCCAATATACCTGAGCTGTCCAGTTTCTTCTTGAGCCTTCCCTTCTAGTAATTTAAGTCTTGGCAAAGATATTGGGCTGACTTGCCATTTCCTTCTCCAGTTTATTGTATAGATGAGGAAACTGACATCAATAGGGTGAAGTGACTTGCCCAGGATCACACAGCTAGGAAGTGTCTGAGTCAGCTCTTCCTGACTCCAAGCCTGGTGCTTTATCTGCTGCACTTCATAGAGTTGTACTTGATACTGTGCTTTTTCTTATCACTCTTACGACTTCTATGCCTATTACTCTCTCAGTTCTCTCTGGAACTTTTGGATCTGGCCAACAAGTCTCAAATCCATTGAATTGCATGATGATCTAGTCCATTTTGTCCACAAAGTCAGCCCATGAGATGTTCATACGTGGCTGAAATTTACATACAGGGAATATCCTGCATCCTCCTTATTGATCAGTGTTATCTTGCTCTCAAACAACCACCAAAATCTGTGAATAAGTTTGGGCTCAAATATTCTGTTTTTGACTTTATGTGATCACTTTTTCCCTTTCATTTAAAAAAATTTAAATAGCTTTTTATTTTTTAAAATATATGCAAAGATAGTTTTCAATGTTCACCCTTGCAGAACCCTTTTTTCTCCCTCCCTTCCTCCCAACCTCTGCCCTAGACAGCAATTAATCCAATACTTTTTTCCTTTCTAAGTGCTCTCAAGCTAGCAAGTGGAAGGCCTGGAATCAGGAAGACTCGCATTCAAATACAGTTTCAGATACTTGCTAGCTGTGGGACCCTGGACAAGACACTTAATCTCAGTTTGCCTCAGTTTTTTCATCTGTAAAATAGGAATAATAATAATAGCGCCTCCCCGCTCCCCACCAGGGTTGTTGTGAAGATCCAGTATTATAAAGTGCTTAAGGTATGTATAGTGCCTGGCACTTAGTAAGCTCTTTATTAATATTATTACCATTACTATTAATAGTAAAATGGTCTCCAGTCTTGCCAGGATTCAAAATCAAACTCTCTGGTCTGTAGAGTCTATCCTCATTTATCTCTTTAAAATAAACCAAAGCAAACCAAACCATGTCCTTTCTCCATATTTGTAGCATCTCGGCCACTTTCCAAAGCCTTACACAGATCACTGACACTATTTCAATCCAATTCAATCTAACAAATATTTATGCATCACCTGTTATATGGAAGGCACTGTACTTAATGCTGGAAATATAAAGACAGCATGAGGTGAGAAAAATGCCTTAGTAATGAGAGGCATTCAAAAGTGAAATTCACTCTCTACGGGAAGTGGTGAGTTCACTGTAGCTGGACGTCTTCAAACTAAGGCTGAATGACCAATTTTTAGGGATGGTGGAGACACGGATTTTAGGCAGGAGACAGCTGGACTCTTTGGTTCTGGAGAGTCTTTCCAAGTCTGAGTCATTTAGTCTTTGGAGAAATGACGGGAACTCCCTGGGCTGGATTCTCCTCCCACAGGGAAACAATGTGACCTGGTCTCATACCTTCAATGGGTACAGGATGAATGACACAGAAAGAGGCAAGACAAATCCATAACATTATGGACTTAGAACTGAAAGGTTTCTAAAAGCTATCTAGTCAACTCCCTCAATGAGGAAACTGAGGTACAGAGAGATAAGAGAGCTGGGTTTGGTGTAAGGAAATTCTGAGTTCAAATCCTACATTAAATACTCAGGGAGAGAGGGTGAAAGAAGGGAAAAAGAAAGAAAGAAAGAAGGGAGAGAGGAAGGAACAAGAGGAGAGAGGAAGAAAAAGGGAATAAAAGAGGGGGAAGAGAAAAAGAAAGGGAAAAAGAGAAAGAGAAAAAGAAAGAAGAAATAAGGAGAGAGAAAAATTAAAGGAAAGAGGGAGAAAAGAGAGAGAAAAGAAAGAGAAAGGGATGAAGAGAGAAAGAGGGAAAATGAGAGAAAAAATTAAATTGAAGAGGAAGAAAGGAGAGAAAAAGGGAGGAGAGAAAGAGAAAAAGAAAGATGGGAAAAGAAAGGAGAGAAACAAAGAAAGAAGGAGAGAGGAAAGGAAGAGAGAGAAAGGAAGAAAAAATAAAGAAAAAGGGAGGAAAGAAAGAGGGAGAAAAGAGAAAGAGAAAAAGAAAGGAGAGAAAGAAGAGAAAGAAAGAAGTGAGAAATAAAGGAGAGAAAAAACAAAAGAAGAGAGGAGAGAAAAAAGGAGAGAGAGGAAGAGAGAGAAAGAAAGGGACTAAGGAGAGAAAAAGAAAGAGGAAGAGAAAAAGAAAAAAGGAGAGAGGAGAAAAAGAGGAAAGAAAGAAAAAGGGAGAGAGAGATGTATGGCCTTGAGTCCTTGGTATGCTCATCTGTATAACAGGAATGATGATAGGACCTACCTCAAATGGTTGTTGTGGCTATCAAATGAGATAATATAAATATCATGCTTTGCAAATCTGTAAATGATATATAAAAGCTATTATTACTAGTAATTATCATTACAGTGAAATGTTCAAGGTGATGCAAGTGCTAAGTGGGGATAAGGAGAAGCCTGAACTGGAAGGGAGCAACTAGTACAAGACAAACATGCTCATTTTACAGATGAGGAAACTGAGACTAGGAAAAGCTGAGTGAATCCCTCAAAATCACATGGGCAGCCTCATTGGTGTGATTTAAAACCATATCTTCTGGATCCAGAGTCGATGCTCTTTTCACTATACCAGGCACTTCTCTTGAAAAAAACAAAGACCAAATGGTGATTCAAACTGAAGCGTATGGGAGGGAAGGGAACAAGTATTAAGTACCTACTATGTGCCAGGTGTGGTGCTAAGTGCTTTATACATTATTTTTTTAGTATAGAAGTCACTTCTGTATCTGCTTCTGCCCTGACATTGCAATCAGCAATGGGGCCTGGGCAAAATCTAAATGAATGAGCCAATTTTTGTGGGCCATTATGTGTGCTCTTAGCATGGGTGACCCATGCTCTGCCTGTTAATAGCAATAACAATAGTAATTATGAAAAGAGCGAATATTTACATCCTGCTTACTATGTGCAGGCACTGTACTAAAGGCTTTACAACTTTTATCTTATTTCATCTTTGCATCAACCCTGGGAGGAAGGTCCTATTATTATCCCCGTTTTACAGATAATCCCCATTTACAGAAATGGGATGACTTGCCAGGGTCCCATAGTTAGAGAAAATTAGTAAGAGTCTGAGGCTAGACTTGAACTTGAGTCTTCCTGACTTCTGGTCCAACAGTCTATCCATCACATCACATATGTGGCCCTAGTGGGGGTCCATAGACCTTTAGAGCCTGGATCCTAATGTCCACGGGCCATCATGGCTGGCTCCAAGAATGCCAATCCACCACAGCCATCTTATTATCACTTGTGAAGGACAACTAGAATGCAGTGAGCAGCAGCAACAAGGGTTTCTGCCAAGATGACTCGGGTCTAGGTGAACCCCCACAGGAAATGGGAGCAGCCGCAACTTGGGTTTCTTTCCAAATCCCACTCTGGCCAGAAAAGGAAATACAGATGGAGATGTTTGCCTTCCATAGGCACTTCCTCTCCCAACCGGACGGCCTTCAACAGTTGTTGTTTTCCCCACTCATCTCGCTGCAATAAGCAATAAACGAAGGGAACAGATGGAAGGAAGATTTTCTTTCTTTCTTTCCCTCCTTTTTTCTTTCTTTCTTTCTCCCTCCTTTTTTCCTTCCTTCTTTTTTTTCTCTTTTTTCCTTCCTCCCCTTTCTCCTTCCCTCCTTCTTTCCTTTCCCTTCTTTTTCTCTTCTTTCTTTCTCTCTCTTCAGCTTTATTTTTCCTTCCTTCTTTTCCCTTTTCCTCTCTCCTTTCTTTCTCTCTCTTCAGCTTTATTTTTTCTCTCCTTTCTTTCACTTTCCCTTTTTCCTTGCCTTCCCTTTTCCTCTCTCCTTTTTTCTCTCTCTTTAGCTTTATTTTTCTCTCCTTTCTTTCCCCTTTCCTCTCTCCTTTCCTTCCCTTTTCCTCTCCTTGTTTTCCCTTTTCCTCTCTCCTTTCTTTCCCTTTTCCTCTCTCCTTGCCTTCCCTTTTCCTCTCTCCTTTCTTCCTCTCTCTTTAGCTATATTTTTATCTCCTTTCCTTCCCTTTCCCTCTCTCCTTTCTTTCCCTTTTCCTCTCTCTGTCTCTATCTCTAACTCTCTGCCTCTCTCCCAGAGATTTCCTCTGGCTGCGCAATCCACAAAATGACCAGTCCAGCCAATAAACCCGACTCCTGGGCTGCTCTTGCTCACAGCCATGAAATCCTTGCCCAGCGAGTGTTTGGCCTCTAGATTATATATCGATGTATCATTAATTTCTTTTTGTTTCCTGCTACAGTGTACAACGGGCTCAAGGTGAGAAAACTCGACTTGCTGGAACTACTCAGATTGATAAATTACATTTCTGTGCTTCGCCTCTTTCATGGTTGGTGACTTTCCAGCAAAGCAATTATCACTGTGGAATACATAATAGCCTAATTAATAACTATTGTCAGGTTAGCCTCTGCGCCGTGATTACACCTTATCAAGCCAACCTTTTTCTTTTCTTTTTTTTTTTTAAACATTTGGAGGCAAAAATATTATTACAATTGACTGGTAAAACTGTCAGACTGTCCTCTTCCCATGGGCGCTCCTATGGCTGATGTAGTGAGAGAGGCAATATGGCAGAGGAGAGAGAGCTCTTGATCTGAATTCACAGGACCTGGGTTCAAATGACACCATTGTTATTTCCTAGCTGTGTGACTTTGGGAAAGTCATTCCCCCCCTCCCCCAAGTCCTCAGAGAGGGTTGGGTTAGACATTCTCTTCCGATGTGAAATCTTTGATTGTGTGACCTGGGTGGAAGACACACCAGTAATCAAGAATAGGGGTTCTTTCTTAACCCTTTTTTTTGTGTGTCATGGACCCCTCTGGCAGTCTTGTAAAGCTTCAGAAGAGAGTAGGTGATTCTGGGTGGCTCACTGGATACCAGCCCTGGACTGAGGGTCAGAAAGCCCTGAGTTCAAATCCTGTATCAGACACTCACTAACTGTGTGACCCTGGACAAATTATTTCAATTCTATTTGCCTTGGTTTCCTCACATGTAAAATGAAAATCACAATGGCTCCTACCTTCCAGGAATGTTATGAGGATAAAATCAGGTAATATTTATATAGAGCTTTGCAAACTTAAAGCACTAGATATAAACGTTAGTTATTATTATGCTACATAAAGCAAAATACATAGAATTTCAAAGAAAACCAATTATGTTGAAATACAGTTAAAAAGTTCACAATCCTAGACTAAGAACTCCTATTCTAGAACAATTTGCAAATGAGTAGTCTCCTGAAAAGCAGATGTTCATTGGGGGTTAAGTGTTTTTCTTTAACTGTATAAACAAGCACCTAAAACATTATTAATTTAATATGCTTACCTCCCATCACCACCACGACAACCCCCAAAAATTAAGTAAGAAAAGGAAAGAGCACTGACTTTGGAGTCAGAAGACTTTGGTTAACTTTTCCCCCATTACTAATCAATAGTTACAATCTAGGTGACTTCACCTCCCTGAGCCTTAGTTTCTCATCTGTAAAAGGGAGAGGGTGTTTAAGGCTGGTTGTAGCTCCATACTTATGATCTTTTACCCCAGAAGAAAAATATTAAGACAACACACAGATGTTGACAATTATAGGACTGAAAAATTAGAATGGATCTCAATGGCCAGTTAGTTTAATCCCTTTTGGTGAAGAAATCCCATTCCGATATAATTAACAAGATGATCTCTAGCCTTTCTGGAGAAGTTGGAGGGGCTGGAGATCTGAAGAACCATGAGAAGGGATCCTGGAAAAGGGGCAAAGGAAACTGTGGAATAGGAAAGGTTTTGAATAATAAGAAACCTGAGTACAAATCCTCTCTGTCACATTTCCTAGCCATGTGATCAAGGTCAAGTCTTTTAACCCTTTCTAATCCTTGGCTTTCTTCATCCACAAAATGGAGGGAACTAATGGTCTTTATATCACAGGCAAATGAAACCACGTTCCAAATGCTATGTACATTTTTTTGGACTGGATTTGATTTTATCCATGCAGGGGAACTCCATCAACCAATGGAGACTGGGAGCTGAGAAGCAATTTATAGTCTTGGAAAAATGCATGGGGCACTGGGAGGATCAGGGACATGTCTATAGTTCCATAGTATATGCTAGAGGTGAGGCTTGAACCCAAGCTGCTTTTACTCTGAAACTAGTGCTCCCTCCCTTCCACTCTATTGCTTCTCACTCTCTGAAGAGAACGAAACTGATGGCAGAAAGGAATGACCATTGACATCTGTCCTTCACTACAATCCGGAAAGCATTTATTATGTTCTAGATACTGTGGTATAGTTTAGAGATACACAGACAAATTACAAAGAAACCTATCCCTCTTCTCAGACAGCATCCATTTTACTGAAAAGATTACCTGTTACTGGCCAGGGAGATTTAACATTAGAGCAGGAAGGCTTTTCATCCTGGGAGACCTTTTAAAATAGCCTCAACCACTATCCATCCAGAGTAATGTAGATGGAGACTTTTCTGGAGGCAGAGGGTTGGACAAGATGACCCTCTTTTAAGAAATTATGAATTACTGGTCTCAGACACTTAATATTCCCTAGCTGTGTGACTCTGGGCAAGTCACTTAACCTCAATTGCCTCAGCAAAAAGCAAAAAGAAGAAAGAAATTATGAATTAGTAATTTGTTGTTCAATTATTTTTAAATTGTATTCAACTTTTCATGACCCTATTTGGGCTTTTCTTGGCAAAGATCCTGGAATGGTATGTGATATCCTTCTCCAGCTCCCTTTTACAGATGAAGAAACTGAGGCAAACAGAATGAAGTGACTTGCCCAGGGTCACACAGATGGTAAGTGTCTGAGCCTGGAATTGAATCTAAGTGCTCCTGACTCCAGACCTGGCACTCTATCCACAGTGCCAATTAGCTGTCTCAAATTTGTTTATAGTCATCAACAAATATGACTATTTCTATAAAGAAAGGGCAAAAAAAGAAGATTGCAAATGAAACTGTGAATCTACACAGGATGACCCTCTTCAAATCCTTCCAAGGATCTCTAAATATAGATAATGTTTTAGTTTTTTCTAAATGCCTTCCAATCATTTTATCTTGTTATATTCCTTCTGAGCAGCAACTTTTTTTTAACACAATAAAAATAAGAAAGTTGGGGCCAGGTTAGAGTCTTACTCAAGATTATTTAGGAGGAAAAAAAAGAGTCAAGACTTGAACCTCCTAATTTTTGTTCCAATTTCACTTCCCTATATCTAATCAGGTTACTCCCCTACTCAATGAAGTCTACTGGCTCCCTATTGCCCCTAAGCCCTTGGCCTTTCAAGATTTTTACAACCTGGCCTCAGTCTACCTTTCCAGTCTTATTCTTTGTTACTCTCTTTGGAGATCATTGGCAGACAAAAAGCACCATTGACCTTCATTCTATTCTTCACACAAGATATCTCCTCTCTCTCTAGCTTTATTCTGGCTCTCTTCCATGCCTAGAATGAATTCTGTTGACTCTGTGTCTTTGGGAATTATGTATTTCCTTTAAGTCTTAGTTCAAGCACCATCTCCTTTCTCCCCCCAACTACTATCCTCCTCCCTCCTAACTACTTGATATTTATTTATTTTTTGTGTATATTTGATATATACTTTATAGTCTCCACTGATGGAAGGTTAGCTCCTTGAAGGTAAGGACTTTCAGTTTTGTGTTCCTAGTACTTAGCAAAGTGTTTGGGACATAGTGGGTATTTGTTGATTGACTGAACCATCATTAGAACCCCTAGTGACCAACCCTCATCCAAGCCTTTTCCCACTGCATAAGAAATTTGAATGTCACATTGTGACTCAGTTTCTGCAAAGATTTCCTATGGACAAGAGAGGTCAAAGAATTTCAAAAGGTGGGAAGAAGAGGGCCAAATCCGGAATGATCAATCTTTGTATCTGTAAGAGACATTTATTGCTAATAAAAGTAGCTGACATTTATATAGCACCTATAATCTGTGAAGTTCTTTGTAGGCCTCCTAATAACCCTATGATACCTGCCTTCTCATTTCTAAAAATTAAAATTGTTTTTATTATCAAACATTTATTTTTTCTTATTAGATCAGAAACTCCTTGTAGGTCAGGACTGTCTTTTGCCTTTCATTGTATCCCTAGTACTTAGCACAATGCCTGGCACATTTATCATTGTGGTTGTTCAGTTGAGGCTGACTCTCTGTGATCCCATTTTTTTTTTTTTTTTTGTTTTTGGCAAAACTATTAGAATGCATTGCCATTTCCTCATCTAGTTCATTTTACAAATAAGGAAACTGAGGTAAATGGGTTAAGTGACTTGCAACATCTAGAAGTATCCTCCAGATGGCCCCCCCACCCATATGGTCTATGGGGAGCTGAAATTTTCCAGGACTTTTGATGGAGTCAAAAGTCACTGGCTTTCAGGATGTGGTGTTCAAGCCAGCTGACTCCGGGAATTGGCATTTGACTGATTTTAGTCTGTGCTGGTCGCCAGTGCTATCCTGTTTTATGTATTTTAATTAAATGTTATCATTTTGTTCTTGTGCCCTAGGGTGATGTGATTATAAGGGCCATGAGTTTATAAGCCAGAGAAAGAAAATAAATATAGGGCTGCCGTCCAACATTGCCTGGGCTCAGCTACAAGGAAGATGTGGTGGCTACGTAAAGCACAGATGAGACTTTCAATAGGAATCACTGCAAATCTGACTTAATCCATGGTCCACTTCCCTCCCCATATTACAGAGAAGCAAACTAAGGCTCAGAGAGTATCGCTGATGAGCTGGAGAAACTAAGGCTCAAAGAGTCTCGCTGATGAACTGGAGAATATATAGAGAATAACCAGGATGATGATGAGCCTTGAGATCCTGCCCCATGAGGTTAAGACTGTGAGCTTCTGGGGACAGGGACTCTATAATTCTTTTTGTATTTCTAGCATTTAGCACAGTGCCTGGCACAAAGTAGGTACCTGATAAGTATTAAGTGATTGACTGAGGAAATGAAGATTTTTAGACTGCAGAAGAAAAGACATGGTGGACAGTACCAAGGAAAGAAGATTGGTATGAGAGCCAATGAGAAATCTCATGCGAAAAGAGAAACTGAGACTCCACTGGTCAGTGGAAAGAAAGCTCAACTTGGATTCCATAGCTCTGCTCTTTCATTTCTTCTCTGTGTGATATCAAGAAAGTCATTCTTTGGGATTCAGTTTCCTCATCTGTAAAATGAGGTCATTTAAGTCCAACCCTTCATTTACACATGAGGAAACTGAGTCCCAAAGAATGACTTTCTTGAAGGAGGAGGAGTAATTGGCTCTTGAAATCCTTTAAGGGATTATCCTATAGTCATTCTGTGTAGCACACTATGTGTGCCAAGCAGGTTTGGAGCCTTTGGGGATGAAAGTCTTGGTGGGATGCTAAGTAAAAGTGAATTGAGAGCCCTGGGGATAGGGGTGGTGGTGGGAGTGGGGAGGATGGGTGGCAGCTTGAGTTGAAAAAGAGCTGCCTGTGTCTCCATGGCTATACTGGGCAGCTTGCGCAGAGGTGGGCTAAGTGGAAGTAGGTGAGGATGGGGGGGGGGAGGAGGGAGCCAGCTCGCCAAGCTGGGCACTAGAAGAGTTGCAATATTGCATGGCCTCAGGGCTGCTAGCACCAGACACAGAAGGTGTTGAAAGCACTGGCGGGTTTTCTAGTCAAGAAAATATTGATGGGAAGCCAGAGTGAACAGGAAGGAAGAGGGGAGGGGAGAGAGGGAGAAAGGGAGGGAGGGAGAAAGGGATGAAGGGACAGAAGGAGGGGGGAGATGGGGGAGAGATGATTGGTCAAGGAAAGAGAGAGAGAGACAGAGAGAGAGAGATAGAGAGAGAGAGAGACAGACAGACAGACAGAGAGACAGAGAGAGAGACAAACAAAGAGAGAGAACAGAGAGAAAGACAGAGACAGAGAAACAGAGAGAGACAGAAACAGAGACAGAGACAGGGAGAGACAGAGAGACAGAGAAACAGAGAGAGAGACAGAGAGACAGAGACAGAGACAGAAACAGACAGACAGAGAAAGAGAGAGAGAGTCAGAGAGAGAGAAAGAGAGAGGGAGGGAGGAGGGACAGAGACACAGAGAAAAAGAGGAGAGATGGAGGGAGAGAGGGAAAAAGAGAGACAGACAGACAGAGACATACAGAGACAGGGTTGGGGGGAAAAGAGAGACAGAGAAAGACAGACAGGGAGAGAGAGTATTCTACCAGTAGAAGAGAGTAGAAAAGGTATCAAGAAGTGAGGTAGCCCTGCAGGGAGTTGTTAATGCAGACTCATGGAAAACCTGAGGCACAAAAATGGACCTAAAAACTGTTATTCCCAGAAAGGTATTAGGCACAGAGTTGGGATTTTCAAAGGTGGCAGAGAATCTTGAAGATGTGACACAGTGGAAAGAGTATTGGCTTTGAAGTCAAAGGATGTGGGTTCAAATCTTGCTTCTTATGTTTACTAATTGTAAAGCCGAGAGTAAGTCACTTGGGTCTCAGTTTCCCCATCTGCTAAATGTGGAAATTAGCTTGCTGGATCTAAATCTGTGATCTCATTTGGAGAAAGTTTTCTCCTGAATTAAGCCCAGATCCGTCTCTTTGCAACTTCTACTCACTGCTCCTAGAGTGTGCCCTCAGGGCCAATAGAACAAGGCTAATTCCTCTTCCATAAGACTGTACCTCAAATCCTTGAAAACTGCCTTCATGCCCCTCTCCCAGCCCCCATTTTTCTTCTCTAGCTAAATATCTCCAGTCTTTTCAAAATCTCTTCTTTTATTCTGATCTCCAAGCCCCTCATCATTCCAACTGCCCTCCAACCTACCAATGTCCCTCCTTAAATGGCACCTAGACATGTTCTGATCAGGGCAGCGCACAGTAGGACTATCACTTTCCTAGTCTTGAACTCCGTGTATAGCAGTGCCCAACTTCACATTAGTATTCTTGATCGACAAATTATGCTGTTGGCTCATAACGAGCTTGTGGTGCACTAACACCTTCAAATCCCCCCCCCCCCCAGATTATTTGATGTTTAGCCACACCCTCATTTGCTTAATATTAAACTTTTGAAAATTTATTTTTAATCCAAATATAAAATTTCACATTGATCTCTATTAGCTTTCATTTTAGTATATTTCACCTAATATTTTAGCTTGTCTAAAACTTTTGGAAACCTGACTCTCCAATTTGTTAGCTCTTTTCCAGTTTGGCATCATTTGCAAATTTGACAAGCTTGCCATTTATGTCTTAATCCAAGTCACAAATAAAAATGTTAGCTAGTACAGGTTCCTGAGGCATTTCACTAGAGACCTCTTTCTAAGGAACCATTAATAGCTACTTTTTTTGGGATCTAGTCAATCAGTGCAAAAATCCTTTTAATATTTATTGTTGTTCCGCTCATCTCTCTCTATATTCTCCAGAAAATTAGCATGAAAGATATTGTGAAATTACGGCTGAAACTGAGAAAAAAACTGATTAGAGTCAGGAGTGAGGAAGGAAACAGATATTTGCCAGGCAATGTGCTAAGTGCATTACAAATATCATTTCATTTGATCGTCACAACTTTGGCAGGTGATTGCTAATGTTATCCCAATATACAGGTAAGGAAACTGAGGTAAGCAGAAATTAAATGACTTGCTCAGGGTCATACATCAAGTACAGACATTTGAATTCAGTTTTTCCTGAATCCAAACCCAGTCTCCAAAATTTAGCTAAATAATATCTGTGATCTACCAGTCTACTAAAAATTACCTGCACTGGATGATACCAAGCTGTAGAACATGTAGAAAGCCAAGTTGGTTCTTTAGCGACCCTGACTTCCTTTTCTACATGTTTGCTCATCATCCCTTTGATAACCCATTCTATAATTTTGCTAGAAAAATGACAATGAGTTTACTAAAGAATCATTTATATGTTCCATTATCTCTCCTTTAGAGAAACTAGGACATCCATCCTTATCTCAGTTCCTTCTTTTGTAAATTAAGGAGGTTACATTGAAAAATCTCTTAGGTTTCTTGCCGTTGAAAAATCCTATTGATCTTACGAATCAGCTCTACTCTTTCCCATAGTCCTTCAAAGCAGCAGCAAAAGTGCCACCTTTTCCTTCTTGATTAGTTTAAGGGTGTACTTATTCACTCTCTTTTACCTTTTACTTGTTATGAAGGTAAAAACGACAATACTTGGCAACAGGTTGAATACTAGGAGATAAAAAAGTGTGAGGAGTCAAGAATGGCCCATGAGTTACTCAGAGCATTGTGGTACCATGGACAGCAGCCTCAGACACTTTAGAATTCTATTCTAGACAAACACTAGGCACTGTAATTGCTGTCTGTGTTCCTGACATCTCCCCAGTTGGGTTACTATGAGCTATGTCTTTTATACATTAAAAACAAAACAAAACAACATTCCTTTAAAGCTTACAAAGTACCTTCCTCATAACAATCCTAGGAAGAGAGTACAGTGAGTATCTTCAACTTCATTTTACAATGGAGAAACTGAGGAACAGAGAATCCATGGCAACCAGCAGTGTACTGAGTACTATGTTCAATGGCTGAGTATTTAGATAGATTTTCTAAAGGGAGAGATCACACAGAGCAGGTCACTGAATCTCAGTGCTGGAAGTGACTTGGAGACCCCTCTGTGACTTTGTGGCACAGTGGGACGACTCTTTTCTGGCTCTGAAGTCATGAGACCCAGATTCAAATCCTGATTCTGATACCTATTACTGAAGTGAAAGAATGCATACACACAACTACAGAAAAATATATAATGTCAGTGTAAGCTGTAAATTGTTTTATTGTTGTTAACGTCATTATCATCACTATTATAACTGTTGTTCATATCCAAGTTAAAATCTATCCTCAGATACTTACTAGCTGTGTGATCTTAATAGAGTCACTTAATTTCTGCTTGCCTCAGTTTCTCCATTGGAGACAATAATCTCCAAAGTTTGCTACATCCTAATATTTCTGTGAGGATCCAATGAGATAAAAATTGTCAAATGCTTAGCACAGTTCCTGGCACATCATAGGTGCTATATAAATATCAACTATGATGATAATCACAATGATAATGATGATCATGATGATCATCATGCCCTTCAAGTTCTGAAGATAGCCAGTCTTCTCTTCTCTCCTCTAGGTTAAATATCCTCACTTTCTTCAACCAGTTCTCACAGGGTATGACCAGAAATCCCTTCACCATCCTGGTTCTCCTTCTACCTTTGTGCTCTATCTTATCACTCATCTTCTTAAAATGTGGCACCTAGAAGTGATCAAAAAGCTCACAAGTGCTCTTACCAGGGCAGGGGAAAGTGGAACCATGATCTCCCCCTTCCTGGATATTTTGCCTCTCTTACTTCAGCTTCACATCCAACTTCTCAACCACCATCTCACCACTGACCTCCCAACTTGTTCTGTCTTTTCCTGTGACTACATCTGAAAGCTCCAGACACCACGTCTCCTCCTTCTCAGGCAGACTGGAAGGTCATGTGAATTTCTTAAGTCCTGGGGCAAGGTTCCGGGGGGTTATTTCTGTAGCCTCATCCTTCCTGCCTTGCCATCCCATCTCCTTGGAGATGGTGGGACGCCATGGCGCCCCATCCCACACCAAGCAAGAGCTGGGAGATGGATGATTTCAACAGGCAGCCTTATCTTCACCCAGCTGGCCTCCCCACAGCATTTCATAATCCAGTCCATTAAAAGGCTTGTAAATTTTCATACTCGAAAGCCGAACATGAAGTCACTGCAGACTAATTGCTGTTCAATGCGTCCGCTGTTACCTCGCGTACCCGGGAGTTATCATTCTTCCCAGAGCTGTGTGGGCCCAGACCCATTCCTCTGAAGGCAGCGAGCTTACAACGCTTTCACAAGGCCAAGAAGCAATTCATGTCAGAAAGATCAATAATATAAAAATAAAGTATGAGAATTCTAGTTAAAGAATATGTCATATACGCATGTGGTGCACGTCCATGATTCTGAGATTAAAAAAATCCATCAATAGCGTTCTTTAGATGATGTTATTTCTAATGAGAAGAACCCGGGACTGCTGCAAATAAGTGCTTAGCTGAAAAAAAAGATGTATTAATAATTTACTTTATAAAGCGTCGGATACTGCTTGAAAGAAAATTGCTGCTGGTTCTTAATTTGGTTGTAATGCTCTATGACAAGCTCAACAAGGCTTTGGTGATGCATCCCATTCTGAAGACCAAAGGGGTTTGCATCTTCAGAAGTTCTGCCTTTATTTCTCACTGTGTGGCACTGCCTGGCAGGGTGGATTTGGGTCGGTGGGTCCCATAAGGAGGCAAATTTTATTACTGTTGAGTCATTTCAGTCCTTTCTGACTCTTTGTAACACCATTTGGTATTTTCTTGCCAGAGATACTGGAATAGCTTGCCATTTCCTTCTCCAGCTCGTTTCACAGATGAGGAAATGGAGGCAAACAGGGTGAAGTGACTTGCCCAGGATCACACAGCTAGTAAGTGTCTGAGGCCAGAAACAGGCATAGGATAATCAGACTACAGCCAGAAAAAAACTTTTAGAGTTTAGGCAGTATAGTAGATAATAGAGTGCTAGACTGGGAATTAGAAAGACCCAAATTCAAATTCTGGCAACTACATAACTCAGGGTAAGTCACTTAATGTCTTCCAGCTTTAGTGTCCTCTCTAAAAAGAGGGAGTTGGACTCAGGGATCTCTAAGGTCCTTCCCAACTCTAAAAACACAATTCTATTTAATCGAATCCCTTTATCTTATAGACAAGGACACACAGGTAGTAAGCACCAGAGGCAGGATTTGAACTCAGGTTTCTGAAGTCCAAAGGCAGTATTCTTTACTGTATTCTTCACTTGTGTAACATCATTTATAACATTCTGTTCATTTTTTGGTGCCAAAAGGATGAACTGGAAAGAACCCAGAGTGGGAATAGGATGGGGGAAAGATGAGTTGAGTCCATGTCATATGGGGAAATCAGCTGAAAGAGTCAGACCAGCTTAGCTGGGGAAGACATGATATCTGTGCTCAAGAATTTCAAACACTGTCATCATCGTAATAATAACAACAATAAAAAATAATAACAACAATAATACTAATGATTAACATTTCTATACTAATGATTAACATTTCTATATGCCAGGCACTGTGCTAAGTGCTTGGCAATTATCTCATTTGATCTTCACAATAACCTTAGGAGGTACAAATCTGATTGCAATTTTACAAATGAGGAAACTGAGGCAGAAATTAGATGATTTATCCATGTGTTTGAGGCCCACCTAACTGCCACTTTAAGGTGACCATTTGGGGGAGAGTTGAGAGCTGTTCACTTTGGCTCCAATGAGCCAATAGTAAGGTTAGAAGTAGAGATACATGAGTAGACATGATTAAGGAGAAACTTTCTAAGAGAGAGAGAGCTATCCCAGACTGGAACAGGATGCTTCAGGAAATGACAATAACAACAACAATAATGAGGATTTATATCATGTTTTAGGGTTTGTAGAACACTTTGCAATTATTATCTCATCTGATCCTTACAACGACCCTTTGAGATAAATGCTGTTATTATCCTCATCTTACAGATGAGAAAACTGAGGCAAAGAAGGATAATTGACTTGCTCAGGGTCACACAGCTAAAGCAATATCTGTGATTAGATTGGAATTCAGGACTTTCTGACTCCAGGCCCAGAATTCTATTTACTGCACTGCCCAGCTGCAACTTTAAGGTTTGCAAAGTACTTTGTAAATATTATCTCATTTGATTTTCAAAGCAACCCGAGAAGTAGGTGCTATTATCATCCCCATTTTACAGATGAGAAAACTGAGGCAGATCAAGGTTAAATACCTTGTCTGGGGTCACACAGCCGACTTCAGGCCCAGGGCTCTATCTAGTGTCCCACTCAGCTGCCTGATGAGCTCCCCCCTCACTGGAGCTCTTTCAAAGCAGCAGCTAGATAGATGACCACTGATCAGGGATGTCACAGAAGGAATTTTTCTGCAGGTAGGCAGGAGCACTGGCCAGAAGTATACTTATCTCATTTTTGATCTTTGCTGACCTTGGAGGGAGAAATCTCGGGATGGAATCTCAGATCTACCACTTCTTTTTCTTGTTCCTCAGTTTCTTCATTTGTAAAATGAGATGCTTGAGTCAAGCAGTCTTTAAAGCCCCATTCAGTTCTGAATCTGATGATACTAAGTAATGGTGAGTCAGATATTTTATTTATGACTTTCTTTAAAGATTGAGGAGAAAAAAGATGAGAAAGATCTCACCCATTTATATTCACTCCATATATTCACAAAAGAACAAATACAAAAAGGTGCGCTTGATCTTTTGTGCATGTAGGGCAGTACTGTATGTGAGTGATTATATACATGTGATTATGTGTGTAGCTG